>CM059328.1:870759-923259 GCA_030340685.1 Protosalanx chinensis
GTGTGCACATGCCTTTGCGCGTACGCATGTAAACATACGTGTGTGTGTGCGTGTGTGTGTGTGTACAAAATAATCTGGAGGTTCTCTACAATGGGAGGCAGGGGTGGGGGTGGGGTGGGGTGGTGGGGAACTGCGTGGAAGGAGAGACTGGAGGGCTGTAATCTAACACATGTGAGTGGCAGTAAAAGCTAATGAAGCCCTGGCGCTGACTGGCAGGCTCATTTCATGTGGTGGGCACAACATGGTCTGTAGCTCAGTGGAACTGCTGCTCCACATGCCTCTCTGACAAACAAGAGTTCTGCTCCGTCTGACTCGGACTAATAAAAAAATGGAGTTGATATGAACAGTGTGTGAAGTGTAGCCTACTGACACGTTTCTGCGTTAGTCATTTGAGAGACGACTCAGCCCCTGACCCATCGCAGTCTAGCTCGTGTCTTCCTGGTTTTTTCGGCCCCCGCCCCGGTTTCCACCACAGTCCAGCCCAGACCAGCGATGTGCCAGCCCAGCCCTGATGCAGCTGAGCTCAGCCTGGTTATGCGCTCAGAGCCAGCCCTAACCCATGCCCGGCCACAGCCACAACCCCAGTTGTGGCTCCTTACCAAGACTCTAGCCCAGCCCAGCCCTGAACAAGGCCCTAGCCCCAGCCCCAAACAACCCCCCAGCCCTAGCCCCAACCAAGGCCCAAATCAAACCCTCAGCCTCAACTCTAGCCGCAGCCCCAGTCCAAACAATCCCCCAGCCCTAACCAAACCCCCAGCCCCAGCCCCAACCAAGGCCCCACACCCAGCCCTGATCGAGGCCTCCTGCCCAGCCTCAACCGAGGCCCCAGCTCCAGCTCCAGCCCCGACTGAGGCCCCCTGTCCCAGCCCCTCGCTCCAGCCCCATCATGCTCCCAGTGCTCTGGCTGTCTCAAGCCTCTGACTCGCTGTGGTCCCTGCAGGCGCCCACTCCCTGTGAACTGGGGCTGCAGGCCAGGCCCAGTCCTCAGCTCTACACACATGTATTTCATATTAACCATATTTAAGATTCATTGAGGGAATGCCCTTTCAAATGGACTGAGACACATTTTTGCTTCCCTTTTGAGCGTGACAACTAACAACCCAATGTGATGTAATGGCAAAGTAATCTGAACCAGACATCCAAACTCTCTCTTCACGAAACGCAATCAGAACCACGACCATTTCGTCTTTCGCTCCGCTCGCTTAAAACGTGATTTGTTTGTTTTGCACCCGAGAGGAGAGCTGGAACTGGACACCACCCGTGGTCCTTCCTGGAGGTTTGGTGGATGCAGTCTAACAACAGGTCAGAACAACACCTTGGTGTGGGTTGCACCTGTGTGTATCTACCCATCTGCTGGTTGCTCATTACTGTGTTGTGGACAAACAACCCAACAGGCCAACCAGCTGAGCTAACTAAGCTTTGGATAAACACAGACTCTAACATGGTGGACTCTAACATGGCTACACTGCACTAGATTCTTTTTTGTTACATTATTAGTAGACTTTCCATATGCATCGCAGACATGGGTCTATTGAGCCTGAGTGCTTCTCAAGCCTTTCAACACGCCATTCATTTCATCAGTTAGACTGCCCTCTGCTGGAAGCAGGGTAGACTGCAATGGAACGCAAACTGACGGCTCCGAACGTCACTTTCCACTTCTTATATGAAGGCCGTATCATTTTACCTCGAGTCATTGGATTTTTAAACACATAAAAATGCATAAAAGTAAGCAAACAAAATAACGTTTATTTTCTCATCTTTGTATAATCCTTAAGTGTGTTTTAAATGATAGTCTGACAGAGGAAGTTAATGGACAGGGAAAGGGCAAGATTAACGGCAACATACACGCAAACCGCCCCGGCAACCGAGGAAGAGGAGGGATGAGGATGAAATGAAGGGGTGGCAGGAGGGGAAGGAAGCCCGAGGCCCACGTGGTGTCCCTGCCTCTCCTACCCTGCCCTCTCCTCCCCCTGCCTCTCCTCCCCTGCCTCTCCTCCCCCCTGCCTCTCCTCCCCTGCCTCTCCTCCCTGCCTCTCCTCCCCTGCCTCTCCTCTCCTCCCCTGCCTCTCCTCCCCTGCCTCTTTTCCCCTGCCTCTCCTCTCCTCCCCTGCCTCTCCTCCCCTGCCTTTCTTAGCTCCCCTTCCTTCTCTCCCTCCCTGCCTCTCCTCTCCTCCCCAGCCTCTCCTCCCCTGCCTCTCCTCTCCTCCCCTGCCTCTCCTCCCCTGCCTCTTTTCCCCCTGCCTCTCCTCTCCTCCCCTGCCTCTCCTCCCCTGCCTCTCCTCCCCAGCCTCCTCCTCCCCAGCCTCTCCTCCCCTGCCTCTCCTCCCCTGCCTCTCCTCCCCTGCCTCTTCTCCCCTGCCTCTCCTCCCCTGCCTCTCCTCCCCTGCCTCTTCTCCCCTGCCTCTCCTCCCCTGCCTCTCCTCCCCTGCCTCTCCTACCCTGCCTCTCCTCCCCTGCCTCTCCTCCCCTGCCTCTTCTCCCCCTGCCTCTCCTCCCCTGCCTCTTCTCCCCCTGCCCTCTTTTCCCCTGCCTCTCCTCTCCTCCCCTGCCTCTTTTCCCCTGCCTCTCCTCTCCTCCCCTGCCTCTCCTCCCCTGCCTCTCCTCCCCTGCCTCTCCTCCCCTGCCTCTTTTCCCCTGCCTCTCCTCTCCTCCCCTGCCTCTCCTCTCCTCCCCTGCCTCTCCTCCCCTGCCTCTTTTCCCCTGCCTCTCCTCTCCTCCCCAGCCTCTCCTCCCCTTGCCTCTCCTCCCCTGCCTCTCCTCTCCTCCCCTGCCTCTCATCCTCTGCCTCACCTCCCCCTGCCTCTCCCCCCCCTGCCTCTCCTCTCATCCCCAAGCCTCTCCCACCCCCCCCCCCCCCCCCCCCCCCCCCCTCTGCTCTGCTCCATTCGTTCGCTCTCCTCCAGTGGACTCTCTGGGTGGTTTGTGTGTTTATTTAGTCTGTGGAGGTGATGGGAACAGAGCGCCAGCCGCTGCCAATGTTCGCTGCACAGAGAAAATATTCCTGTGGACAGCTGGAATCCTCCGAGCTGTGTGAAACAGCCCAGAGGCCAACAGATACACAGCCAGCTTTACACAGCACCACACACACAGCAACCACACTACACACAACACCACACACACACACACCACAACACCACACACACACACCACACACACAGCACCACACACACACCACACTACACACACACACACACCACACTACACACAACACTACACACAACACCACACACACACACCACACACACACACCACACACACACACACCACAACACCACACACACACACCACACACACACACACCACACACACGCCTCCAGATTTGAACACCTTTCCTTGTTTGTCAGCATTTCCTTGCCTGTGATGGCCAGATTACCAGAGGCTTGCCGATCAAAAATGATAAAGGGAAGAACTCAAGAGACGACATCACTGTCAGGGATGGAAACCATCCAGCTACGATCCTGAGTTATGATATGAAAGACAGAGAGACATGGCTCTGGCTGCCAACGTCGAGGTGAACAGAAAAACATGCAGTCTTGGATACCAAAGTAGCCAATGGAACTTTGAACATTTCATCTACAGAGTCCCAAAAAACGGATTAATGTGGGTATTATTATTTATGCCGAACCTAAAACTTCTCCTTTCAAACAGAAAAGACATGAGAGCTGAGCTCTGTGTCATCACAAACTGGGAAAGAATAACAGCAACAACAAAAAACCCTGTTCTCTTATTAAGCAGTATGGAACTGGCGAGCAGACTTCAAAAGAAAGAGAGAGAGAGAAAGTGGAACATTGGTGGTTATTATACAAGGACATGGAAAGTGTTTAGCATAGCAGGGCTGGCCTGGTCTGCGTGTGAGAATAGGAAGGCCTGGTGACTGGTTACTGACTGGGGGAGGGGGCCGGAGGGAGGGAGGGAGGGGAGGGAGGGAGGGGGAGGGAGGGATACCACCCACTAAGCAGTGGTTAGGGGGGGGGGGGGGGTTGTGGGGGAGTTGCAGTCATAGGAAACAGTTGTGCTGCTTGGGCCTCACACCGTGAAGCTGAGGCCACCCAGGTTGCCGGCAGAATTTGTTTATTTTGATCCTTTTGGGAAAAAAACGGTTGAGCGCGAGGCTGTTTATCGGAGCTTGGATTTGTCATATGTCCGCTTTTGCTTGCATGGTATTTGTATACACAAGTTGGACTTGGTGTATAGTTGGAGGTTTGGGGTCGTGGAGAAGAAAGGCAGGAGGGAGGAGAGGAGAGGTTGAGAGGATCTCATGAGGCCTCCACACCGATGGGACAAAAGAGAAGTGTATCGTGGGGCATGAGCCTGCTGTCTGGTGATGACACGGGTCCAGAATGCACAGAGGCATGTAGACAAGGGCAGAGCTATTTTAAACCCCGGAACACACATTTTTATTTAAATAAGCAAATTGCTCAAGATTTCTTTAAAGGTAATACCAAGAAAAGTCTAACTTGAATAACAGTAAGTATTACAGTTTTCTTGATTGCTTTGATCAACTCAAACTCCACATTTTCAGCAATCAAAAAAAACTGTAACAACGAATATAAAGATTTTTCTTGAACATGACAATGCATGAAAAATCATTCAAATACTGATGTTGCTGGGGCAACGTCAGCTTTCACAATGGTGTTCATATACGAGAATAGTTCAACATCGCCCAGCACTTTTTAATATCAATGTTTACCTTCCACCATACAGCCCCTTTCTCAAACCAACTGTGGTACTTTGTGTGGCGGTGGAAGGTCAATGACTTAGACCCCGTATATCAGGGTAAAACTACAGTGAAACTGGCCTGTGGTGACACAGGTGTGGAGGGTTTTCCAGGCTGGATACAGCAGAGTTTTACCCTGGTTTTGCTTTACTGTCAGGGCTGAGTTGTTACGGTTACTGTAATATTTTTAATTAAATCGTGTAAATACAAAAGAAGACAGTCTTACCCATGATTGCGGTTTTTGAGTAATGAACCAGGATGGGAGTTTTTAAAAGCCTCAGGAATCATTTGCAGGTGTTTCGAGTTAATCGGTTGATTCAGATGATTAGGTTATTAGCTCGTTAGAGTACCTTTTCATGATATGCTAATATTTGAGATAGAGATTTTTGGTTTTTTACTTTTTGGTCAAAATCATTAATATTAAAACAATAAAAGGCTTGAACTACTTCAGTTGTGTGTATTGAATCTAAAATATATGAAAGTCTAATGTTTATCAGTAAATTACAGAAAATATGAACTTTATCACAATATGCTAACTCTTTGAGAAGGACCTGTATATGCCAGGTCAGCGAGAAACAGCCAGTTGGACTTTGTGAACCAACCTCAACTCTGTTGCTGTTAGGGACACTATTTTCGATCCGGAGCTCTGTAAACCCTTTTCATTAAACTTAAAGTACGTAACTCTGTATCTCTTTTAAAAGAACACGAACAGAAAAAACCAGGCAGGGGAGGGAGAGGCTGGGGAGGAGAGGCTGGGGAGGAGAGGCAGGGGAGAGAGGCAGGGGAGGAGAGGGAGAGGTTTATAATCGGATTATAATAGATCCAAGGCTATCTTTCCCCCCCCCCCCCCCCCCCCCCCAAAAACACCCTCAGACAACCTCACCTCACGAGGAAGACGGTGGAGAACCTCCCAGAACAACTTGCTGTGTTCATTATCTGAAAGCATCGTTTTATTTTGAGCAGTTCCATGTTTTCTGATGATGCGAGTGATTCACACCGAAGAGTCAGGTTTTGGAAATGGACTTTTTATAAAATGAGTGAATGTTTCAAGAAATGTCTTAGCCATCGAGAAAAGATGGAAATAACTTTATTTTTCTACTTTAAAATACATACAAACTGAACAGAACGTAGCATGATTGAACACTCACCCACCAACTAGCTAGATCTTGTCAAACTTGTGCTGTCGAGGGCCAAGAGGACACAGGGTTTCACTACAACCAAGCACTACTCCAGCTGATTGCACCAAGTAGAGAAACTCATTAGTCCAATCAGCTGGAGTAGTGCTTGGTTGAAGTGAAACCCTGTGTCCTCTCGGCCCTCGATGGCACGAGTTTGACACCACTGGGTATGATTATTTTACAAGAGGACAAACAGGTCAGCGGTAGGCCATTTTGGGGGCATCACGGGCCATCTGCTCCTCGCTGACCGCAGCCCGCAGACTTCTTACTCTTTCTGTGGACAGAATTCAAGAGACATCAGTAAAAAAACAGCTCTTTACCTCAAAGTATCCTCGTGGTGAACTACAAATACGAACAGCCATATTAACAGAAAAGCTGAATACATTATGTACACTGCAATCTAGGTGAGCACAGCTTAAATGAAGACATAAATCAACACCATTTAGCTTTGTGTGACCAGTAAAAGGCAAGTGCAGGTAGCCATTTAGGAGAGCTGCCCCTTTAAGGGGAGGGACCAGACCTAGCATTTTGGTGGCGAACTCCTCCAGCTCTGGAAGGCCTGCCTCAACGTCATAGGATGTCTTCTCCATACACTTCAACAGCCCCTCGCCCCTCTGTTGAACACACACACACACAGGTCAGCCCATGTCAGAGCACAGGGACCAGCTCGGGCGATCTGGGGGTCTGGGTGCTGTACCTTGAGCTCCTCACGAACCCTCTCCTCCATCTCTGCCACCTGGGCGATAGTATCGAACACACTGGTCATGGGTACGATGGAGTCCTGGTTCAAACACCAGAACACAGTCAGAAACCATCAACAAACAAAAAATACAGTTTACCATGTTCATAAGCTGAGGCTGCTTGAGTCAGAACAAGGGAACAGCACAAACGAGCGAAACACAGGTCCGTCCAACACCTCGAACACTTTGCAATCTTGCAAGTGGCTGATAACAGATTTGAGGTTGGTAGTGGTGGGGCTGGGCTCTGCGCTGACCTCCTCCTCCGAGCAGTCCTCCAGGGACACCTCTGGACTCTCAGGGACGTCCAGCCTCGCCCACCCTGGACGTGCCGTTCAGCTCCTTCACTCTGCAGAGACGCAGGACCAACAGTTCACCTCACAAACATGAACAGAACCCCAGAACCCAACCCCCCCCCCCCCCCCCCCCCCCCCCCCCCCCCCCCCCCCCCAGGGTTAAGCCCCGCCCTGTCGCTGGTGTACCTGTCTGCGTAGCGTAGTGTGTTCAGGGTGTAGTCACATGACACCATGCCGGGGGACACCATGGCGATCTGAAGAAGAGGAAGGAGAGTCAGAGATCAGCGGTTAAGGCGCTGGGTTCATGATCGGAAGGTTGCGAGTTAGATTCTCGGCTGTGACATCATGACGTGTACTCAGGCAGGGCACTTCACCCTACTTGCCTCAGGGGGGGGAATGTCCCTGTACTTATTGTAAGTCACTCTGGATAAGAGCGTCTGATAAATGACTGAATGTAAGGGAGGTGTGTGATTCTAACCGAGAGAATCTTTGAACAGACAGAAGCCCGTCTTCAGAAGCGTCATGTTCCTACCATGCAGGTCCTGGAGTTCTCTCCTATGAACGAATCCCGCAGCACTGGGTCAGCTTGCTCATCCTGAATGGAATGTGATCGCTGTTCTGGCCCAGAAGAACGGATACACTCCTACAAGAAAACAGCAGCAGAGGGTCAGACAGCTGACGAGCACACCTAGCATCTGCTAGCAACTGGAGCTAGTCCACCTAGCATCCGCTAGCAACTGGAGCTAGTCCACCTAGCATCCGCTAGCAACTGGAGCTAGTCCACCTAGCATCCGCTAGCAACTGGAGCTAGTCCACCTAGCATCCGCTAGCAACTGGAGCTAGTCCACCTAGCATCCGCTAGCAACTGGAGCTAGTCCACCTAGCATCCGCTAGCAACTGGAGCTAGTCCACCTAGCATCCGCTAGCAACTGGAGCTAGTCCACCTAGCATCCGATAGCATCTGGAGCTAGTCCACCTAGCATCCGCTAGCAACTGGAGCTAGTCCACCTAGCATCTGCTAGCAACTGGAGCTAGTCCACCTAGCATCCGCTAGCAACTGGAGCTAGTCCACCTAGCATCCGCTAGCAACTGGAGCTAGTCCACCTAGCATCCGCTAGCAACTGGAGCTAGTCCAACCTAGCATCCGCTAGCAACTGGCGCTAGTCCACCTAGCATCCGCTAGCAACTGAGCTAGTCCACCTAGCATCCGCTAGCAACTGGAGCTAGTCCACCTAGCATCCGCTAGCAACTGGAGCTAGTCCACCTAGCATCTGATAGCAACTGGAGCTAGTCCACCTAGCATCCGCTAGCAACTGGAGCTAGTCCACCTAGCATCCGCTAGCAACTGGAGCTAGTCCACCTAGCATCTGATAGCATCTGGAGCTAGTCCACCTAGCATCCGCTAGCATCTGGAGCTAGTCCACCTAGCATCCGCTAGCAACTGGAGCTAGTCCACCTAGCATCCGCTAGCAACTGAGCTAGTCCACCTAGCATCTGCTAGCAACTGGAGCTAGTCCACCTAGCATCTGCTAGCAACTGGAGCTAGTCCACCTAGCATCTGCTAGCAACTGGAGCTAGTCCACCTAGCATTCTGCTAGCAACTGGAGCTAGTCCACCTAGCATCTGCTAGCAACTGGAGCTAGTCCACCTAGCATCTGCTAGCAACTGGAGCTAGTCCACCTAGCATCTGCTAGCAACTGGAGCTAGTCCACCTAGCATCCGCTAGCAACTGGAGCTAGTCCACCTAGCATCTGCTAGCAACTGGAGCTAGTCCACCTAGCATCTGATATCAACTTGACATAGTCCTAATCATCATTGGTCGGCTGCTCACTCTCGTTAACTCTAAAGTGAACTTGAGAGCCGCCAGACAGCAACAGCTAGAAGAGCTCATCAAGATTCTGGACTCTAGATAAAGGTCGTTGGGCTAGCTGACCTTGAGAGCCAGAAGACTGCGGTTGATCTCGGCCGTCTCCACCATGGTCGCTCTGTCGTTGCTGCTGACATCCGTCCCCCTCTCGTTGCCCGCCAATCAACCAATGAGAACTTCCCCGTGCAGCTTGCCTCGCCTGCGCAGGATCACCTGCAGGATGGCGTGGGAGCGAGACGAGTTGGCATTGGCCGACGTCTGGCCGGATGTTCTGGAAGAGAAGAGGAGGGAGACCAGAGGAGAGGAGGTAGATTAACGGAAGGAGACACTCACACAGTATCGAAGAGGAACAGGAAACCTCAAAAGAGGACCAACTTGGGTCTCCTTCCTCATTTTAATCCAACCAATGAGGATGGAGCACATCAGGTTAGACATCTCCGTGGACCAATCGGACGGTCACATAGAGAGGGGGGCTGGTACCTGCAGGCGCTGCCCATCTCGATCAGCCTGATGACGTCCTCGGGGCAGGACACGTCCTTCTCCTGTAGGCCACACCACCTGCACCAGCTGCTTGTCGTCCTCCAGCACACGCAGCAGGCTCTTCTTGTTGAGCAGGTCGTACACCTGCACACCACAAGGGGGGGGGGGGGGGGGAGGCGTCAAGTCCAAGCTCAGTTGATTCATAAAGCCCTGCGGTAGGCAACCCTGGTTCTCCCACAGCCATAACCCTGAAGGTTTCAGGTGTTTATCAGCTCCAGCACACCTGATTCTAATGAATGGGCCGTTATCAAGCTCTGTGGAAGCCTCATAATGACCCATTCATTTGAATCAGGTCTGCTGGAGCAGGGAAACATCTAAAATCTTCAGGACGATGGCTCTGGAGTACCAGGGGTTGCCTACCCCCTGCCTGCCCCCCGCCCCCCCCCCCCCCCCCCCCCCCCCCCCCTCCATCCTCACCTTGCCGTTGTAGATCTCAAAGAAGGAGACGTAGGAGTTGAGATCCAGGCTGGAGAACTTCCTCTGTCCCAGCAGCGTGAACACATCCTGGGCTGGGTGAGGAGATGGACGGCCACAGAAAACACACTTAGCCTAGCGGACGATACAGGATGATGCTAGGGCACTGTGGCCAAACGTACGGGACTTATGACTACAGGAGTAGTAACTACCGGCTAAGGCGTAGATCCCTTTGGAACTGTTCTGGCTTTTCCCCGAGAAATCTCCTCCCATTGTCTGGACAGATGAAGATCAGTTAAACACATTTAGTCATTTAGCAGACGCTCTTATCCAGAGAGACTTACAGGGACATTCCCCCCTGAGGCAAGTAGGATGAAGTGCCTTGCCCAAGGACACAATGTCATGTTGGCACAGCCATGATTCGAACCAGAGACCTTCTGATTACTAGCTTGACTCCTTTACCGCTCAGCCACCTGACTCCCCTACAGGTGTGTCTAGATACAGGTGTTGAAAGACTCGTCCAGTGAGAGAACAGAAGCTGTGCTTCCAGGACCAAAGAAAGACTCACATGAGTTTTTCCACTTCCTGTCTGTCCGTATGCAAAGCATGTTGCCATGCCTCCCTCGAAGATGGTCTGGACAAGAGGCTTGGCAGTGAACCTAACCCAAGAGAAGGACAAAAAAAAATACAATCATAGTTGTTTCCAAAGCCTGTTTCCAAACAACACAAACTTTAACCTAGAGCGAGCCGAGTCCAAAAGCCAAGTATAGCAGTAAAACAGGATTGTGAACTGTAAGAACATATGAAATACTTGTTATTTATGTGAACTATGCCCTGGAGTGCAACCGATAAGAACACGCAGTACGTTTATCATGTGCTCTCCCAGAAGGAGCTCACCCCAGATGACAACTGGTCGAACTCACCTGTAGACGAGGTCATTAGTAGACGACTCATCGAAGGAATAGTCAAAGTGGAACACCTGATTATCCAGGTACTTGGTCAGGTCCACCTTGGTCTTGGGCTCGTGGAGGAGCAGACAACCGTTCCCGGGGATGGTGACCACGTCGATCTCCTTCCTCACCACCTCTGAGACAGGCCAGGGAGGAGAAAGACAAGAGTTTGTTTCTCTACAAACACACGTGGTTGGAAACGGAACCCAAACCCTACTGCAGTGTGTCGAATACCTCGCTTCCCCCCTCCGGAGAGACGCAACATGGAAACATACCTTGCTTGTTTAACGGCCTCTTTCGAACGCACACGCAGATACGCTGATTCCTAGGCTGTGAAGAAACACAAAGAGTGTGTTTAGCTGCTGGGGTGTAGTATTCAGTGGCAGCAGGCCGAGATCCTGTGAGGTCCTACCACATCTGATGAGACTGGAACTTTGGTCAGAGTTTCCCTGTACTCCTCTATCATCTGGTAGAACTGCTTGTTTGGCCGGTTGGTGTCTCCAAACTAGAGGGCATAAAAAAAAGACATTTACACTGACATGCTAAATAATGATACCACCACAAGGTCAGAGCTTTTAAACCCTGATGGAGCAAAGAAGACAGTCTAAGTAGTGGTTACAAATACTAAATACACAGGCCAAGAGCAAGTCTAGACTAGGTCTAAGTCTACGTATATTATTGCATGTTTTAGATGCATGCTATTCAATTGTAACTCGTTTAACTGATTGCTCTTCCCTTTGGTATTTCCCACAATGTACGCTTCATAATCTGACTACTGACTCTTTCGTAAAGTTCTCTCGGAAGTCGCTTTGGATAAAAGCGTCTGCTAAATGAATACATGTAAAATGTACATCAAACCCAGGCACAAATCAAGCCGATGCATTCCAAATGTCATGTCTTATCATGGCTTGTTAATGTCAGGGAGAGGTGGGTCTGTGTCAGGGACACAAGCCTCCGGTCTCACCTTTCCCTTCTTGCTGTCCATGGCTTTGACAGAACATGACATCCTCTTGTTACCCTTGTTCAAATCTTGCGGCAGGACCGATTTTCTTCTGCCTAAAACAGTAGCAACAGTCATCTAGTAAAGGAGATCTAGTGAACTAGACATCATTCAAATGACATGAGGGGATCCGGTGTGTGTGTGTTGCTTCTTAACGCTGGCCTCGCTAACTGGATGGCGTTCATCATGAGCTGACCTGTTGCTGAGGTGGTGGGTTTGAGCTCCTCGTTCTCTTTAAAGGTGTCTCTGATTGGGGGCAGTGTGGATGTCTGTCGAGGCTCGTTCTTCCTCTGCTTCTTGTTAGACATCCCTAGGTCACCATAGACCAGCATGAATCAATATCAGCAGGCGGCCACAGAGCTGGAACTGTAGCAGAGGATCCACATAATCTACACCCACCCACACATGCTGCTACTGACCAGAGGATCTGAGGATAGCGGTGGAGTATTCTGAAGACTCAGGCTCAGGTTTCACGTCTGCCGGCTCTGACACTGGAGCAGGGAGCCGGAACAAACACGTCTGCCTAACCACAGACTTCCTGGGGACTGGGGGGGGAGAGAGACAAGGCCAAGACATGAACACAGGCTTCACCTACGGGACCTCCACACATTGATCCAGGCTTTGATTTCTCCCTAGTGATCCCAGCCAGTCCACCTCGATTCAATCTCCTGATCCCAGCACAGTAGACAGGGTGCAGTACGCAGCTAGCGCTAGAAGTGCAATCATCCAAATGGTGACGTTAACCAGTCATGCAGTATTCAGAAGCATCTTAGCATCACTTGTAAGTGTTAGAAAGGGACTGATGTGGCCCTTGCCAAGACCAGAGAAGAAAGAAGCAGCCTAGGTGGACTAGAAGGGCAGCACATGCATCTAATACAGGCTGAGGAAGAACGTCTGTGCACGGTTTGGAATCATCCAAATCACAACACTGGACTTTCTAACCCAGAACCCAATAACTCTCCCAGGTAAGTTAAGCATGAGGAAGTCTGATGAAGGCAGGGGACAAGCAGACCTGTCTCCTCAGGAACGACAGCTGGTGCTGAGTCTTATGCAGGAAAACAGCACCGTTAGTTCTCAGTCCATAACCATCTAACACGTCACAACGCAGCAACACAGAGGAAACGTTTCACACTTACGATTGGAGGGAGCCGGTATCCGTGACGAGCGGAGACGTCCTTCATACTTCTGGAGACACGTGGATGAATCCATCGAGTTAAAATGATAAGAAATAACACTTTGTGGCCACTTGTCATATATATGTCATACCTGACTGTCGCTTCCAGCTCAGTGCTGCTTGGACACTTACCTTCTCTGGAGGGGGAACAGGAGATGGTTCATTGGAGGTCTTTATGTGTTCCAGCAACTCCTTATTCAAGTTCCATAGTTCATCCACTTCTATCTAAATCAAGGGGAAAAGAAAAGTGTCAAATAGCGTCCATCCTTGCTATTTTGAGTTCCTCTCATCTTTTCTAAATAGGGCTGCCACAAATAATTATTTTGATAGTCGAATAATCACCGATTATTTTTACGATTAGTCAACTAATCGGATCATACGTAAATTGACTGTAAAACATAAGGCGTACCCCACCATTACATTAGCCTTCAGCTTGAAGTGTTTATGGTATATTCTAACTGAAAATACAAAACAATTAAGATGATAACTCTGTGAGGTAGTGTGACGATGGGCGGCTACAAAGTGGCTTAGGAAGAGTCTCAGCTCCAAGTAATCTCCAAAATATGCTTTTATTTTCAGTGCTCCCACAATACCATATCATCAATACCAGCCCCCTCAGAGGCACACACCTGCCTTCTATAAAGGCCAATTGGGCCAGCCCATTCCACTTAGCTGGAACACTACAAAACATGAAACATCATACAAAACAACATTGGCAACACCATAAACCCTTGACAGACTGTGACAGACAGCAACAAATGTTCATAAATGCAAACTATAATCTCAATCACATGGGAATTACAAACCTCATCCCATTACCACCCCTGCACCACATAGTACACCCCGTCATTAGTGACATCACCAGGGAAGGGTGTCAAACAAGGAAATGGCTGGGCGGCCCTCCCCTTTTACCTCCAGCCATGACACAGGTAAACACTAGAGGGACAAGTGGAGTGAACATCTCACTTCGTCACAAACTCATTAACCTTTTAATCAACCAACCTTGTATCAACAAAACAATTATATAACAGAGAAGCAAACAGCTGAGTAAAATAAAAACAAGGCACTGGCTTAAACAACACAACAATAAATCAAGTTATCAGGTGTGTCTGCCATGGCTCTGGCATCAAACACTACTCTTGTAGGAAAGTAAGCATTTCTACATGGCTTGGAGAAAGGCTTGCTCTCTTTTAAGAGCAGATGTTTCCTGCTGCAGAGAAAATCCTCTTCGATGGGGTGGAGGTCGCAGGGATGCAAAGAAAAGATTTAGCTATCTTTGACACTGAAACCTAACGATGAGTAAGTAGCAAGAAAGCTAACTGTTTACCCTAATATTGGCAGCTAACTAGCCGATTAATTTACAAAGACTACGGACCCTCTTCAGAATCATCCACAATTAGATGTTTTCTTTTCAGATGCTCATGCATAGCCGTTGTGCTTCCATGAAATGCAAGTTCAGCTTTGCAACTGTTGCACTGCACGCTTTTCTCGCCACTTAAAAAAACCCACACTTTGGAGCTTCGTTGCCGGCTAGCCATGATAATGTTATAGATTAAATATGGTAAAGTTAGGGTGGACAATAGAACGCGTTTTTCCTTGCCAAGCTAACCAACTGTCAAGTGATTCTAGAGCGCAGGTAGCAAACACATTGAATCGAACGTCTCTGACGTCAACTTTAGGCTGAATGTGGCTAAAAGCGAATCCTATGAAAATGGCACCGGAATGTTAAGGTCCAAGTCCTTTTTAGAGCTCAATAACTAGCGACTACTTGCAATAAATTAAAAACAAATATGACAGTTAGCATGTAGACACTTACACCTTAATTCTATCAAGTGTTGGTTGCGATCAACATTGAGAAAGTATATGAAAATATTGATTATAGTTTTTGAAGCTTTGGCTACCTTTCATAGAGGGTCAGCACAACAGGGAGACATATCTTAAACGAAAGGTTAGGTTGTTTTCTTCAAAATAAGGTATGTTTAATCAAGTTGAAGTCATGTTGATGAAAATCCCATAGGAATGCATTGAAATCTGAACGTTCTATGATGACAAAAGTTGGTTCTTCCCCTTGTAACCTATTTTAGCATATCAGCACAACCTTTTTACTTCTAGTATAGCTGGGTCCTGCAATGATACGCAATCTATCACATTTTGAGGAAAAAAATATACGTTTACAGAGATACATTTTATGTTTTGGCCTCTTGAATAAGACTGTTTACCAGCCTGTAACATTAGGATTGGAGTGCCTGAGCAGCTCGCGCGCTGGCTAGAAGCAGAGATGTACTAAATTAGTTGTCGACGATTTTGTCCGTCGACATAATCGTGACAGCCATATTTCTAAACCCAAGCTTAATCTGAATCCCAAGCATGATGACAGGACAACAGTGAAAACCCAAATCAGAGACTGTTGAACAGCTCGATAGGCAGTCTTTGGGCAGCACCGGTGGTTCAGTGGTAGGATTCTTGCCTACCATGGGCAGAAGGCCTGGGTTTCATTCACAATGCATTGAATATGTGTGTGCCTGTGAAATTTCTCCATTAGGGGGCTAATTAAGGGATCATTTCTTTCTTTCTATGAGTTTGAGCTTCAACAGGAGAAGGGGTGGGCGTCTCTGCAGCAAGTGACCCGGGGTCTCACCTCCTTTCCTCGGCATACAGACTTCTCATGCCACTCCACCATCACAGTGCACTTCAGCTGATCCACAGCTTTGACGTTAGCAGGATGCACCCGTCCTGAAAACACAAACACATTGGTCACATTTACTATTATTATGCTTCAAATAGCGATTCTACATCTAGATTAGATAAAATGTATTAATCTAATCTAGATGTACTGGAGAGATCTGTGTCGGGGAGTCTCAAATAAGCCGAATCTCAACTATATCTCCAGTGTTACTGGGAGCTACAGAAGGCCTGACACATTAACTTAATATTATGTTATTATTAATAATATGTTCAATTATGGAAAATGATGAACTGGCTTCTTAGTCACAACATGACAGCTTGTCAACACTTATTATCTTATATTATGATATTATTGTCAGTTAGCTTACCATCACTCCGGCTGATATTGACCGAGAGTCCGACAAGAAGATTAGCAATAGTTGAATTCATCATTATAAGTTATAACAAACTAAAATAAACTCAATCTAACATCAGAGAAAATGAGAAAATGACTTTCTATCGCTTAGCTCGAGCTCAAACGCTGCAAAGTCAACCGCCAAAGGTTTGAAATACGGAAGAAGAAGAGAAGCGCGACTGTGATTGGTCCAGAAGCTCGGCTGTGATTGGTCCAGACCGTGAAGGAGTTTTATGCTTCTTCTTCTTCTTCTTCTTCTTTGCGTTTTGCTGGAAGATGACAAGCAAGCATTAAAAGTGAAATACCGCCACCTACTGGATGGGGTGAGAGGGGTATGGAAGCAAATCGCAATCAGAATGAGTTTTTATTCGCCATGCAAGTTAAACAAACATGGAATTTACTGTGCAAACAAAGAATATGGATATAGGAACTTAAATAAGTTATATTGATATAAAATAAAAGTAAGAAATGGTCAATAGCTGTACAGAAGGGAGCATATAAACTATAGCAAGTATGAGTATAAAATAAAATAAAGGTATAGTATATGGAAGACAATGGATATATATAGTACAGGGGGAGGAGGGGTATGTACACAGTAGTGCATATTCTCAGTGAAAAGTTCAAAGGTGGCTTGTGTGAAAGAGCATGCGTATTGCAATTTAAACACCACCAAATGTGTTGTTTTTGAACAGGGCATGTGCATAAAACACATGTACCTTTTAGGATTTAGAATATGAATACAGACAGTATATAAACAAATATGATTTCCTTACTGACATACTTTAATCATTTCATCAAATTACCACAGGGTGGCAGTATAGCCAGACAAACCAAAAACAGTTTTTGAGCTACAGTGGAATACAACTGACTCCAGTACCATTGAGTATTGAGGGGGGTGAATTGTAATTACACAAATAAAATATAATATTAAGCAACTGCAAATAACTTAAGCACACTAAAAGTCAGGTGGCTGACCGGTTAGGGAGTCGAGCTAGTAATCAGAAGGTACCCGGTTCAAACCTGGCTGTGCCAACATGACGTTGTGTGCTTGAGCAAGGCACTTCTCCCTACTTTCCTTAGGGGGGAAAGTCCCTGTAGTCGCTCTGGATAAAAGCATCTGCTAAATGACTAAGTGTAAACTAACTCTTGTGCAGTAAGACATACGCAGGCTTGAGTTGTGCTGTTTCTCATTAGGGCTGCTGTGCTTGGGAGGTTGTGGCTTCTCTAAGCATGTGGAAGCTGCCAGGATGCGTCCAGACCCTGGCTGACGGAGCTCCAGAAACAGCTCCAGTGATGGGGGGTCGCACACCCTCAATCTGTTACTGCCAATAAGGCATGTCTGCTGGTTCCAGTGGCCACGGGCAGGGTGCTGTGTACACACATGTGTGTGTGTGTGCGCTTGTTTGTTTGTAGTCCATGAGAGACTGCCTCGTTACAATCATTCATGTATTCTTGTATCATCACACATACAAGTCGAATTATTCAGGTCGGTTGTCGCTGACAGAAAAGACACCTCCTAATTTCGTAAATACGTACTTTTTTCTCTTTTTTTATTTTTTTTTACCTCAGTCTGTGCTGAAGACATAGCACGGCTCATGTTTGGACAGTGTCACATTAGTTTAGCTTCTGATTTTCATTCAGTGTGTGAGATGCAGAAAATGTGCACCTTGTTATAAACTGAGGGAGGAGCGTCTCTCTGTAACCCAATGATTGTTTCCAGGTCATGTGTGATGTGAGACGAGAGGTGTTAAGGAGGTGAGGTGTTAAGGAGACTAGAAAGCCTACCTTACCCTCCATACTGAGGCGAGAAGGCTGTCTTGGCAGGTGGAGAGCGTAGGTAATCAGGTGGCTCAGCGGTTAGGGAATCAGGTGGCTCAGCGGTTAGGGAATCAGGCTAATAATCCGAAAAATTGTGGGTTTGAATCCTGGCTTTGCCAACATGAGGTTGTGTTCTTGGGTAAGGCACCTCACCCACACCATCCCTGTACTTGCTGTAAGTCACTCTGGATAAGAGCGTCTGCTAAACGACTAAATGTGACTGTAAATGTACTCAAAGTGGCGTCTGATGTCATGAACCCAACAGCTATATGTGCCATCTTAGCTCTGACAGCATGCACACTGAGAGCTTGGAGCTCAGAGGTTAAAGCCTATAACAGCAAGCAGAGATTACATGTTCAAACCTCCTTTTGACTAAAACATGTGCTGTAGGGACACATTATAATTATATATAATTATCAACCACTTCACAGTAAAAAAAAAAAAAAAAAAACCAGTTGTCTTTGACTAGATAACACCATGGAAAATCTGCTGCAGCTGTTTATCCCGTGATCACCAAAGGAATTAGTGCGTGTGCTGTCATGGACAGACTATCCCAAATAGAGTCAGTCTTTCTGATCCTCCCTGCACGCAGAGCGGTGGTATAATGCATTCTATTCTTATCGAAGTGGCCTCTTTGTTGTGCATGATGGAACCCATTTTGTCACTGCTCTCCTGCCCTGTGGCAGGGATGTGGAGTGGGAGGTAAACTGCACCTACAGGGTTCCCAGGCACCTCTTAGATATCATTAGAGTTGACCGCTCAATATTCCAGTATCGGCACAGCAAAGCCATGTGCCTTCGCAGGAAGGAATAACATGGGTCTTGAGAGGCCGCGAGCCTGCGAGAATGTGTCGACGTTCTCATTCCGACATCCAGAATCAATCTAGGAGAGGCCGGCACCAAAGTTCACCGCGGCGCTGTCAGCAATATTTGTTCTCCCTGGTGTCTCTTTGAGGTGAATGAAGGAGGACGCATTCGCAAGGCAGATGTGATCAGGCCACAGATGGCTGGATGCACGCAGAGACAGAGTGGCTGTTCGGGAGATGTGCCGAGGATTGATGGACTGGGAGGATGGTAGGGTGGGGGGAGGGGGGGGGGGGAGTGTGGTGGGGGGGGGGGGGGGGGTGCAGGTATCCAAAATAAAATCTTGGCAGGTTTTGAAGCCGAACTAAAAACGGGTCGTCCTGACATTGCATAGGGACGTTTCTTTTGCTTCCGCCGAATGACGTGTCAACTGTGCTAATGCACTCCTACGCCCAGCAAATGAGTCAGTCGCAAAGCGTCTACAAAGTGTTTCATGTCTTCACATAGCAGCAGATGGCTTTGCAGGTAACACCATATGTTTCTATGAATCTCCCCTTAAGGTATTTGGAAAAGAACACATCTTACATGAATCACCCAGCAGTTACAGGATGCAGGGAGAATACTGTACTCGCCGACCACGAAACAAACCTGAGCTGCCTATGATTGAATTGATGTTCATTTAAACCTTTATTCTTGTTAATGCTCATACACAGAATGTTTCTAAAAGGTAAAAAAAATGCCAATCTTTTTCTTCCATCTTTTCCTTGTAAAGGTTGCAACCATTCTGAGTAAGAATCCAGCATATGGTTTATACTTGAAAGGTTTTCAGTTACTACATGTACAGTACTGTGAGGGGCTACAAAGGCTTTTGAATAAAATAGCCTTTTCATTTCATTGATTCAATCTATCGGTCTGTTTGAGGACGGTACACTTTAAAATGACAACAACCACACACAAAAACACTGTTTTGGTTGATGATCCCCCAGTGAACCACTTCTTTTTTTATAGTTTGGCAAAGCAGAGTCGAAGCTATTATTTTGTTCTTGTCCAAATGGGCCTGGCTTCGAAGATGTCATTCTTATAGTTGGCACTCTCTGACAACTCAACACTGAAGTGAATGTGTCAAGGGAGACGAGCAACAGCTACGCGTAATATTTTCCTCGGCGTGTCTCAGAGCTGTCGTCAAGCAGCCCTGCGAGTCTTCCCACATTACCTGTATCTCTGTACCCCGTCGAAAAACAACAGCGCAGGGTAATAGTAGCTTGCTTGCCCCTGAGCCTTCTCGCATTGGAACACGGTTGCTGCATATGAGAGAGTGCGCGCGCGTGTGTATTTTCAATTTGGTTTGATTGCCAGGAGTTCGTAGGGTCTTCTGGCCGTAATTGCAGTACAAAGCTGCGGTCCTTGTTGCTCGTCTTACTGCGAGGAGATGAGGTCAGAGATGGAACCCGTCTCACGCACACCTCCGAGCTCCAGCTTCGTTCAGCAGGAATCGACAGCTGGTCTGAATCAGCGGGAGGAAGAACCACAAAAAGCAGTTTATTTGGAAGTCATCCTGTCACTGCTGTATGTGCACTGCTGACAAAGAAAAATGTCAATGATAAACGTGAAGAGGGTGGCATATCCTTTATGGGGATTCAATTTGTGACGGAACGTAAACAACGGCAGCAGATGTGATGTGGTATAATGTGTTGACTTGGGTTAGACCTGTCAACAACACAGCAGTTTGATGCTGAAAGTCTTTCTTCTCCGGATCATCCAGTTGTTAATACATCTGGAAAATCTCTGCTCCTGTGATCCACCAACATCACAGATCACAGGAGCAGACTTCCTCCATGGGGCTCATGCAGGCTTGGGTAGATGGATGGATGGAAGGCTGACTAGATTACTGGCTGGATAGCTGACGGGCTGGATAGCTGATTGGCTGGATAGTTGACTGGCTGGATAGCTGACTGGCTGGATAGTTAACTAGCTGGATAGCTGATTGGCTGGATAGTTGACTAGCTGGATAGTTGACTGGCTGGATAGCTGACTGGCTGGATAGTTGACTAGCTGGATAGCTGACTGGCTGGATAGTTGACTAGCTGGATAGCTGATTGGCTGGATAGTTGACTAGCTGGATAGTTGACTGGCTGGATAGCTGACTGGCTGGATAGTTGACTAGCTGGATAGTTGATTGGCTGGATAGCTGAATGACTGGATAGTTGACTAGCTGGATAGCTGATTGGCTGGATAGTTGACTAGCTGGATAGCTGATTGGCTGGATAGCTGAATGACTGGACAGTTGACTAGCTGGATAGCTGATTGGCTGGATAGTTGACTAGCTGGATAGCTGATTGGCTGGATAGCTGGATAGTGACTTTTAGGGTGTTGCTAGTTGTCTTAATAGGGCGTAACTCCGGTTCCTGCTGAACTGAGCCAGTGTTTTACAGACCAACTGTTATCAGCTCAGTAGGCACAGGAGGTTGAGCCCAGAGAGCGGCAATACTGCTTCGTCACCACAGGGGGGCACATTCAACAGGTGGAAGCCATCCTGAACGCCCTGTCTCGTCACATGACCACATCAAGCGTTCCATGAGCACGAACAGCAATTGTCATAATGATATATTCCACTGCCTGCAAACAGAACTTAACTGCAGGTGTTCTAATCACATGCGTGGGTAATGTTTGTCAACACAATGAATGATGATTATGGATACGTTTGTTATTTTCCTTCTTACCACGTTCTACACCCCAATGTGTAACTGTATTATTAAAGGAGTGTCATTAAATGAGTAATCCCGGGGCGATTTCAGATTGGAAACAACTCATCTTTAGACGGGAGGTTTTCACAGTTTCAACTATCAGCATAATAAAGTCATTAATCAAAATAAACACAGGATTCTGAATGCATGTGAGACACTTAACAACCAAGAAGAAGCATGATGATTGGTGTTCCCAGTCGGTTCGCGTGGTCGAAGAGCCAATCAGAGAGCCCTCTGCGGTCCGTCAGTGTGTTCTGGTAGTCCTGTGTGTCTCGTCTCTCCGTGACCACCCTGTCTGTTAATGAGGCCTGCCCTCACAATCAGATTGTTACTGCTTCTCCCAGAGGGATGTTTCCGGCACTTCCTTCCTGTCTGAGTCCCCGCCCCCCACTGAGGAAGTGTGTACAGGGCCTCTCGGTCACTTTCATGGTCTCAGTCCACTGGTGATGGGGGGGGGAGGGTGGGGGCAGGGGGAGGGGGGGGGGGGGGGAGGGGGAGGGGTGTGTGTGTGTGTCCCTGAAAAGCGGAACTTAGCCACTGTGAACACACGCTTTCAGAGATCTGTTCACAAAGCGAGCTAAGTCCTGCTCCTCGAGAGACGGAGGGTGCTGGCGTTGTCGCGAGGGCGCCGCTGGAGAACGTTCCGGGGAGAGATGTTGGAGCGGGCGGCCGACAGCTGGTTGGAAATCCCTGGCAATGTGATTTAATGACATCAAACCAAATCACTCTGCCAGGAATCCCATCGGCTGAACCATGTAGGAGGCAGGTGATAGACACACGGGGGGGAGCGCTCAACAACGCCCCCCCGGGCGCAGGAGAGACAGACGGGCGTGGCGAGGAGAGAGTGATGGGCGTGCGGCAGGATCAGACAGCAGGTGCCCTCTCACATGGCAGCGTTTAGCCCCCTTCATCGCTCTGTAATTAGAGAGACAGGAAACCAACAGCGCTCGCGGCCCCTCCCCCCCTCTCCCTCCCCCCCCCCCCCTGTTCACGCGGGCTCGCCTGGTAGCGGAGGGGGAGGGGGTCACGTTCGTGGATCGCACCTGAGCAAACACTCCGTTTGACGGCTGTCAAAGAGCTCATCAGTCTCTCTGGCTTGCTGGCGGCCCGCCCGTCCCCCCCCCCCCCCCCCCCCCCCCCGCTCGTCACTGCATGCGTCCGTCAAAGCAGAACACACAAAGGAGGGAGAGGCATGCTGGGAACGATGACCGAGTTTGAGCAGGTGAAATACGACGAGGGTTGTTGTTTTTTTGACGCCGCTCGTCGGTCGAGGCCTGCTCGAAGGACCAGGCCGGTCTGTTTCTGATCGGCTGAGTCCGAAGCCTAGGGCTAGTTCTCGCACATGCTCAGAAGCTTTTTCGCCGCCGCATGCAGGAGCACAGTGCTGTATGTATTACCGGCCTTTCCAAATATTTATTCCTACACTGTGATTTCTGGAGCAGGAAATACGAGGGGGCCATTCCAGAATAAACAGCAATCTTCCTGGATCGTTTAAAGCCTGTTTCTCTCTGACTGCCTCGGTCGGACTTTCAAACTCAAGCAGTCCTGATTAGCTAGACATTTTTTGCTGTCATCATCATCATTTCAGAATGGGATGTTTACTCGGGGCAGCCACAACTCTGTAAATGTGTCAGAGACTCTGTGTCAGCCATTACTGCTTCAGGAGAATCTGGTGGCTCAGCGGTTAAGGCGTTGGGCTCGTGATCGCAAGGTTGCGAGTTTGATTCCAGGCTGTGACTACATGACGTTGCGTTCTTGGGCAAGGCACTTCACCCTACTTGCCTCAGGGAGAATGTCCCTGTACTTGCTGTTAAGTCGCTTTGGATAAATGCAAATGTTATGCCATCCTTCCAATTATTTTGTGCATGACACTCAACTACAAAACTAGGGTTGGAGAATTGGACAAACCTGCCTCTAAGCATCTCTCTATCTCTATCTCTAACCACGCTGGGAGAACAGCGAGAAGAACGGTCATAAAACGGCTTCACATCGCGCACACAAACACACACGCTGCGAAGAAATCTCTGGACAAAAACAACATTTTCATCCCCTCAGGAAGACAGATGAGTAATGCTGCCTCCCTCTCAGTCCTGCTCCTCATGTAACCTCCTGTCTTTCTTTCAGCTCCGCTCTCTGCAGCTGTGGAGACAGACTCTAAAGGCGGTGCGTCCCGAACACAGACACGGCTCCATTAGAGGGGGTGACAGTGATGAGAGGAACACGTGAAATGAACAAATGGGTGCGAGAAAAAAAGATTTTTTGGAACTCTTCTAATGAGTTGCGCCCCCGCGAACGCACGCGCGAGTACACGAATGCACGTTTCTAGAGGGGAAAAAAAGAAGGTTGGGTTGCTCCCACAAGTCATGTACTTTTCCTTCCAACATAAAGAGCAATCGCAATCCTAAAAAGTAACAGTCGGGAAGTTCGGGAGAAGATTGGTCTTTCACACAGACACCCTTGAAGTTCCTGTCGTCAGTGGGTCCAGGATTGCAATAGCTTGTTCCAAATCACTTCCATTTCAAAGACCCTAAATTGCCCCCTGATCCAGCCTTCTCACTTCAAAATGGCTCCCATCTAAGGTGAAATAATACCTCACACAGAGATTTTTTTGGGTGGATGACCTGCCAGTTTCCCTACCTTCCAGTCTGTGTACCTGCCCACCCTTCTGCATACCTGTCTCTCCCCTGCCTGTCTACATTCTTGCCTGCTTGTCTGCTGGTTTCCCTCTCTGACTGCATCTCAGCCTGCCTCCTTACCTCCTTACCTCAGCCCCTCAGCCTCTCAGCCTCTCAGCCTCTCAGCCTCTCATCCCTCAGCCTCTCAGCCCCTCAGCCCTTCAGCCTCTCAGCCCCTCAGCCCCTCAGCCCCTCAGCTTCTCAGCCTCTCAGCCCCTCAGCCCCTCAGCCCCTCAGCCGCTCAGCCCCTCAGCCTCTCAGCCTCTCAGCCTCTCAGCCGCTCAGCCCCTCAGCCCCTCAGCCTCTCAGCCTCTCAGCCGCTCAGCCCCTCAGCCTCTCAGCCCCTCAGCCTCTCAGCCCCTCAGCCTCTCAGCCCCTGCCTGCCAGACAATCATCCTGCCTGTTTAAGTAGAGCCAGAGGCCAGTCTCCATGATTACCCTCCCCTTTTATTTTCCCCTTATTTTTTTTACAGTCTCAACTGTGTTGTGGCTAGACTCTTGTGGGGGCTGGCCAGGGGCACGCGTGATCGGTCTGGCCCAGCCTCAGACGCCATGGCGTGTCCTTGCTGCGAGGAGGAAGTCAGGCCATTGGACAAAGGAGGCATTGCGAAAAAGCGTGGGTGGGTTTCCCAGGCTGTGATGCTGCAGATAAAGTTGACTTTGTGCCCAGAAACAGAAACAGAGATGCAGAGAGAGAGAGAGAAGAGAGAAGAGAGAGAGAAGAGAGATGCAGAGAGAGAGAGAGAGAGAAGAGAGAAGAGAGAGAAAGGCTGAGCGATAACAGAGGAAGGGAAGGAGAAAAAGAGTAACCATTGGCAGAGTTATGGTCGTGCTGAGGAGAAATGACGTCAGCGATAACTTTAGAAAGAAACGGATGTGGAAGAGCCTCTAACAGACTTTTTAGACCTTCCTTGAGAAGACCTGGCAAGAACGCATCACCTACAACACCAACATCCTGGAAGCTCTTTAAAAAACACTCAACTTGTATTTCTTTCATTCGTTCCCCTTCATTACCATGACACAGTGAGAGTTAGCCAATCGCTCCACATGGGTCGTGTTCAAATCAAAGCCATTTCGCCCTGTTTGTTGATGTTACACACGATTCTGGTGATAATTATCGATCTACCAGTAACTAACCGTTAAGAATCAGATGTAGTGGGTTCTGATTGGACACTGTCCTACTGTGTTCAACAGTTACAGAAAGACACAGGGACAGGGTCAACGACTAAACTTTAACATCACCCCATAGGGAAGCCTCGGGAATAAACACATACACAAAACAACAACAAAAACACACATTTCTTAATGAATCACCATTATGGTTCAATAAACAACCCGTGTCATATTACACGCTATAATACGTGTTCTGAATTTTCATTTACGTTGCCAATAAAACATGCGTCATTGTAGCTTGATTAGAATGCTGTAGCTGTCTGGCTATGCTGCTTGCAGCCTTTGTTTTGCCTGAATGGTCTGACCCTGCAGAGATGCTGTTCTTCAAGGGCAACTGATCTGAGCAGATCTTAATAAGAAACAAGCCTTCAGGTATTTATCGCAAACTACTCAAGATGGTTTGCATTTGTGTGTGGATGGAATAAACCGAGAGAGAAAAAAAAAATGAGTACGTTGAGGTTTAGCAGTCTCTGCCAAATAACTACCACAGAACATGTCCTCTCAGTCGGTCCTTAAATGTCTACCAGATTCTTAGCCTGAGGATGCTGGAGTCCAAAGCTTCAACTTTATTTACTTCACAACACAACAACTGGCAGTTGTGTTCTGGGACTTAAAGAGCACTTCCAGGACCTACAAACCTTCATGCCACATTAGAACCTGACTATACCGGGCTAGAACCTGACTAGAACCTGGCTAGACCGGGCTAGAACCTGACTAGAACCTGGCTAGACCGGGCTAGAACCTGACTAGAACCTGGCTAGACCGGGCTAGAACCTGACTAGAACCTGGCTAGACCGGGCTAGAACCTGACTAGAACCTGGCTAGACCGGGCTAGAAACTGACTAGAACCTGGCTAGACCGGGCTAGAACCTGGCTAGGACTAAACAAGCCTGGACTACGAATCTCCAGTGAGAGTCAGTTCGAATGCTCATCATTGAGAAAGATGAATGGACTGAACCTCTAACAATATGCAATATTATTAAAGAGCAAGGTAATTAAAGAGACGAGCGCTTTCATGTTTTCACAAATTAGGTGTTGCGTGAGGTGAAAGTGTTTACCAAGCTCGGGCAAACAGCACCTAACAAAGTGAAATCATGGTAAAGACAGACTGCAGACTGCGAAACGATTTTGACGAACATGAAAATAGCTCATAATCAACATGAGAGCGATGGAAGGCATTTATCCCAGCCGTGTGCAGGCCACATGCTCCTCTGCCTCGACGTCTTTCACGACAGCCAATGAGATGAGACAAGTAGCAGCAATCATGCGTTCCCACACATAAACTAAGGTAGGCAGAGTTTGGAGACTTTATAGGTCTTGGAAAAATGCAATAAAAAGTCGTTCTGTGAATGCACCCATCTGTTGAGCTTTAGACGACTTCCTGTAAACAAGACTGAGAGAACAAAACCTCTCACACTCGCTTCTTGCCTATAATTGGCCTTTCATCTTTGATTTTCTTCTTTCTTTCGCATCCTTCTGCCCTCCCCCCCTCTCTTTTTCCATATGGGCTGTACCTCCCGCCACACACACACACAAACACACGCTCATTCACTCAAACTCTTCCGCACTCACTCACTAACTCATTCATTCCAACGGGATTAGCTGGATAACGTAATCTGTATTTATGGGACTAGCCAGAGGAGGGATCAGACCCAGAGCAGACTTCTAGTGTGGTGGAGATACGGAGTGACTGATGTGGCCCCCTGAGCCTGTCTTTGCACTGAGCACATCACAGGAGAGCTTAGACTTGTTCTAATCACTGAGTCATGTCAGGTGGAAAAGGCTGCTTCCTTCCCCTGGCTGTGACAACATTCAGCCAGAGATGGAGTGAGAGAGATAGACAGACAGAGAGAGATAGATAGATAGAGAGACAGAGAGACAGAGAGAGAGAGAGAGACAGACAGAGACAGACAGAGAGACAGAGACAGAGAGAGAGACAGACAGAGAGACAGAGACAGAGAGAGAGACAGACAGAGAGAGAGAGACAGAGAGAGAGAGAGACACACACACAGAGAGAGAGAGAGACAGAGAGAGAGACAGAGGGAGAGAGACAGAGAGAGAGAGACAGAGAGAGAGACAGACAGAGAGAGAGAGAGACAAAGAGAGACAAAGAGAGACAGAGACTGAGATGGCTGCCCAATAACACTAAGGCCCTGTTTCCAGGTTATATTTACTGCAGTCATTTTCCTGTAATCTTTTTACTCAGCGCATCATCCTCTCCGTCTCAGCCTCTCACAATGGATTCACACGTCCATGAAGGCCTGCTGTTTACCTTTATAAGTTACTCATTGTTGTGCGGGCACCGATAATAATGTCTAATAATGTCCTGTTTACCGTACGCACACGTACAACGGATTGTGACAGTATGGCTGTCTGCGGTGGACGCAGATCTAGAGCTGCGGAGACATGCGGCTCATGCGACTCATGCGGCTCATGCGGCTCATGCAGCTCATGCAGTGTCGTGAACGAGCAGGGAGAGTTGGTGTGAGTCCCTGCATGTCGTCCACTCCTGCATGTCTCTGGAAAGTACACAACATGTCGGTAATAAACGCTGCACCGGATCCATCTACAACCAAGCAGACCCACAAACAGGGGGACCTTCTGAATGAAAAAGGCAGAATTAGAAGAGATGAAGATGTGTCATGAATTAATGTATTCATTTCGAACCATTCGGAGGGGAGAAATACAATTTTCACAAAAAATCCAAAGTTGAAACATGAATGGGCCAGTGGTGGGTGGAATTTTAATAGCGGGTTCTAATATGATGTAATCCATTATATTTTAGAGCTTTGAATGGTAACTGCGCAATACTTTTAATACAATAACTAAGTACTGTTCAGGCAGTAAATTGGGCACTCTAAAACCGTTGAATATTCTTCTGTGTAATTGATTTCTGATGAATGAATGTGTTTCCGTCTTTCTACGTCAAACCTTTATGTTCTAAATGTAAAGTTGAAACCTTCCTGTAAGAAAGCTCAGATGAACGTGAACTTTGGTGACAATATTTGAAGTAGTTTGACCTCATGCATTCACACTATAGTTACTATAGCAAATGTAGTTTCGGAAACTAAGCTTAGATCACTTGAAATAACTACTTTTTCATTCATTCCTATCATTTGAATTTTAAGGAAATAGAGGTTAAAACTAAGGCCAAATGCTTTTGGCAGGCCCCAATTCACTTCCTCATGTTAACTCATTTTTAAAGTATTAAAAAACCCTTCACAATCAAAAGCTCTCAAATTGAATTTCAGTTCTTCTTTTCCAAATGGGCTGAAACATCGTGGTACGCGCTTTCCAATTTACCTTCAGGATTATCTCTGAACTTTCAACACGATTTAGGAAAAAGGTTTTCTCTTACTCACCGCCGCCTCTCATTGGTGATAGTCTCAAAGGCCCGATTCTTTATAAGCCAACAGTGAGATGATCTTAAAAGCGGCGCTGCACGAGGGAGACAATAGCACAGCTCATACGTGCTGTCTCTATAGCTCCAGCCCAACCCTAACTCCAACCCCAATCTCCTACTCCTGCTTTGCTCCATCTAGCTTCAGCTCCTCCTTCCATTTCTACAGGCGGAGAGCCAGCGACCTAGCCTACATCATTCACACAAGATATTTTTTCTTTTTTTCTTTCGTCGTGTGTGTGGTGTAAACCACACCCAGACCAGCAACGTCGAGAGGAGGGCAGTTTTTCCATAAATAACACAAGAGGCGGGAGGAAACTTTTGGTTTGTACTCCCCCAAATCTTAATAAGTACGTAGTAGGTTCTGTTTTGAAATGGAGAGATAGGGAGGCAGTGAGGCAGTGCATCTGACCATGTTTACTCCACAGAGCAGAGGGCCTCATCGGGAAAGATAATGTAGGTGTGCAGAAGAATGAACATGAGATTACAGAAGTGATCTGTTTATGTGCGTGGGTGCATGTGCGTGCGTGCGTGCATTTATGTACGCCACTGGAAACGGTACGGAATGGTTCGGCCCGCTGAGGGTTTGCTGAGTCTGAGTGTGATGGTTTACAGCTGCTCCTCTTTCCGAGACGAGGGGAGCCAGACGACCAGAGTCCCCCCCCCCCCCCCCCCCTTCCCCTCTTCTCCCCACCCCTTCCCCCTCTGCGTATTTACAAACACACCAGATCATGTTTCGGAGGTTCCTTTTGATTTGAGCTATCTCATTTTGATAATGTGGAATTTCTTCGGGAAATAAGGGCTGCTCTCCCCTGGAATGAACTAGCAGCCGTCGGACGTGGTTGATCGTGAGGATTGGAAAAGAGATGGGACACAATCACAGGAAGTACATTCCCCCCCCCCACCCCCGAGATTACTAATCATTTACAAATGGCCGTCACGACCAGAGATAGAGGCGTGATAACAGGCAGCGCCCATGTTGGATGTTTTTTTTACTTCCGATTTCCAAGTCATATTGCTAAGGAACAACATTTGTTTTACAACATTCAAATTCGCACGACATCCTAATACATATTTCAACGTCCGTTTCTTTCGTTCACCTTCGATAGTGTCCATGCTTGACAAGTGATGCTAATTAAATTACATTATATTATTTTTTTGGGGGGGGGCAGAATACACAGTATGATCCAGGTCAGAGCTTCCAGTAAAGTTAATCCCCTTTGAAGACATTTCAGGAAAGTCTTACAATGCGGAAAACATCTGTCACCATATTTCTACTCATCCTGCAGGCAAATATTACACTTGGAAACCAAGATAGCCAAACTTCAGCTTCGGGCAAGCCAGTTAAGAAGCTGTGTAAAGCCTGTATGACAAAGGAGGGGTGTAGAAACGCACTATAAACCTGTTATTGGGTCTGGCTGGTTACCCAGACAGCTAGGAAAAACAGAGAAAACTTCACACTCCCTATCAATGACATGAGAGAGCCAGACAGGCTGGCTGGTTGTTCAGGTTCACCTGGGCATCTCGCTTCTAACGAACCCCAAGTCATGCATGTGCCTGTGTGTGTGTGCGTGTACGAAAACGCATGCATATGTGAGCGTGTGTGTATTTGTGTGTGTGTTCATGTGTGTATTCGCGTGTGTGTGTTCATGTGTGTATTCGCGTGTGTGTGTTCCTGTGTGTATTCGTGTGTGTTCCTGTGTGTTTTCGTGTGTGTATTCATGTGCGCGCGCGTGGCTACGAGTCATCTCACTGAGACCCCACCCTGTGTGGGCGGTGGATTTGGCCAGTGTCGGTTCAGCCATCGCAGAGAAGAACGCCTCAGACAACCATTCTCTTTGTTCAAATGCCATCTGAAACAGAGAGAAACGTCTTTCTTTGAGCTCTCACCATCGCTGCTGCTGAGCCATGTGATGAGCAGTTCAGAATGACAGTAATGTCGCACGCATCTTTCACCTCCCTGGACTAAACCGCCTATTTAATAATCAGTTGGGGAACTTTTGTTTGGTTCAAACCCTCAAGGTTTTTTCACTGGGGTATTAAGACATCAATACATTGTTCAAAAATATGCAAAAGTAAACAATTATAAAAGTAAAAATGCAAACAGGTAAAATGGTTAAAAAAGATTATACAATTATTATTTTATCATTAGGTCTTCTGTTATATATATATATACAGAAGTTACATAGGAACTGCTGTATACAAAAATAATAATAATACATATATATATATATATATATATATATATATACACAGTATATTACTGTATGTTTATATTTTTTCTTTTATTTATATAAATCTGTTTGTACCAGTTCCTATGTAACTGCTGTGTTGTAAGCAGTGTCTGGGCTGCAGGATGACATCATGGTTCCAGAGATCCACCACTCAGACCTGGAGGATTGAGCTCCATGCAGCTACTGTGTCAGCTAGCTGCAGTAATCCCTGTCAGGGCCCTGCTGTGCATGCTGCGGCGCATGCCACCCTGCCACCATCTGCTTTTCTACAAGAAAACTATTTCCAACGTGTCACTTGGATACCTTGTGCCCCGCTCATGAAGTTAAATCACAAACCAGTAAAAAAAATTACAAATAAAACGAAATGAAGAGAACCAGCAGCCCTTTTTTAGCGAGGAAGGGAGCTTGCAGGCTTACAAGCAATTGATTCCTGCTCCCAATTAAGGTTTAATCGGAGCTCAGTCTCCAATGACTAGGCTTTGAAGTTGGAAAAGTGAGCGGGGGTTTTACCAGAAGACGGGGTAACTGGCTCGCCGGTAGATCAAGTGAATGTGGTCACATGGCCCCCCTAATTTCATTTTAATGGCTAGCATTAGGCCACTCTGAAGTTGCATGCCACAGACCAAGATGGAGTCTGGCTGCCAACATCAGATACTCTGTTCCAGTTTCTCTATCGTTCTTTCGTTTTTTTTTCATCGCGCACATCTGCATCTTTTTTAGCTCCATGTATTCGGACTAATTAAGACTTGGTTGGCACCCTCGTTAGTTTGACCACCTGTATAAAAAAATGCATATTTCAGTATCACTGGGAATTTCAGCTGAAATTGCGACTCGCCGATACACTTCCGATGATAGGATAGAATTCAGACGAATACAGAAGAAACATTTCAACTGAGTTTACACATCACATGTATATATTGGTTTCTGTAACGTGTCATGGCATCCTGTGAATTGTGGGCCTGAGGTCAGATTAAGCTTCTAGGTAGGTCTGGCAATATGGAACCAATTACACAGTGGCTCATGTGCTCGACAGGGCCCAGCCACAACCATCCAGATGGCTGCTTAAACACCCCGTCTTATTTTCTTTGGATGGGCAAGCAAATGATCGTTGTCATTCAGAAAGGGCTCCAACATTCTAAATGATGTAGTTGATCTCTTTTTTTTTCCCTGAATGAGAGTAAAGCATGTAGTAGAGTAAAGAGTTTTTCAAAGGTGTGTGCGTTTTCCATTGGTGAATATGATTTACGATGTTTGTTTTGCGTTGTTTTGTGATCTAGTAATTTTCCATTCTACTCTTGTGTACTCCTAATTTATACATCTCATGTAAATCTGTGTTTCATATATATTGGCTGAATACAGATCTTCATTTCCTTTAAAAACACACTCATCTTAAAAAAATAAGATAAATCCAACTTTGCAGTTTGTAAATTATTACAAACGAATACTTATTTTTTTCACACGTGACTACAGTGCAAATTATCTATATTAATGTAACAGTAATGTTGGCATATATAACTTCCACATTTGTAAATTTAATAAAAAAATGTGTAATTTTACCAGGTCATCGAAACAGTGCTGTTACCATATGAGTCATCATCATTCACAAGGTAAAAAAACACAGAACAAAGTTCTACAGGTTTCAACAATGTGGGGATGATTAATAAATGTGGTCTAATTATCGTAAGCCAGACCGACACTACCCTTCCCTGACTGACCAACTCTTTTGTTGGACGACTAATAATGTAAGCAAAAAAATGTCGGGGGAAGATACAAACAATATGTTTCATTGGAGGGTTCTGTGCAGCTGAAATGACGTCCCTGAGCGCGCGTATGGTACAGGTCAGTAAACTTCAACTTGGACCCGGGTAACTTTGACTTGCAGAATAGCACCATTGTAGCATTCGCTTGCTTACATCAACATCAGGTCAACGCAAGGGGAAAGGGCAACAGTTTCACTCTGTCACTTTTGAGTGATTACACAGCTTTTTGGATCTGACGTTAACCTGCGACGTAAGCATACCAGAGTTTACAGTACTCTTTTTTAATGTTTTTAATTAGTTTTCATTTTGGTCTTTCATTTTAGTCCCCCAAAAAACAATTCCCAGTTAGTAATAACAATTCCACTGTTTGCATATTTTAAAAACAATGGAAACAATGTCTGATAGCTTGTTTTTACACCCAAAGTTGTACTATATTAACCTGTTTTGTATAGCGAACATGTGGTTCTCTTAGAAACATGTTCTCTCATTATGTCAACCATGGAGTGATTCATTAATGAGCCTGCAGCACTGCACTTTACATTTGTAGAGACTCGGGTACAAATGAGATGTTCTTTCAGATGGGAAATGTAAACGGGAGATATTTTCCTGTTTATTCATTGAAACAATGAGACGAATAGACAGCCAGCAGGGGTTAACCCTAACCCTAACCCTTGGGCCAGGCAGCCTTGTATTCAGCAAGCAAGCCTGGCTGGGACATGCAGATGTCCTTATTGTTGTGGCCTCTGTCTCCAGTCCAGCCCAGACCATGGCCAAGACCCCAGCCCAGACCATGGCCAAGACCCCAGCCCAGACCATGGCCAAGACCCCAGCCCAAACCAAACCATAACCACAATCCTGGCTTTAGCAGACCCAGGGAAGGTCACCCAGACACCCATGCATGCGTTAATCCCTTTCCCCATCTTTTAATCCAAATACTGTGTACACCAGTGTTAAGCACTTGTTTCATTTACATGTAGTCCTTCAGCAGATGCTCCTATCCCAAGTGACTTACATAAAGTACTGGGACATTCCCCCCTGAGGCAAGTAGGGTGAAGTGCCTTGCCCAAAGACCCAACGCCATGTTGATGCAGCCAGGGTTCGAACCGGGTACCTTCTGATTTCAAGCCCGCCAACCTAAACCGACGGCGCCACGTGACTTGGTTTCAAAGTCTCAAGAGCTCCCTTTGAATCCCAGCAGCCATCTGCTAGTTCCTCAGCGTCTCCATCACGGCTAGCGCGTGTGTGTGAGGGTCTGTTCTGGTGTGGCAGGCCGGCTGGCCAGCTGCTCTCTGGATCCAGGGGCGGGGCTGCGTTTGACGAGAGCCAGATGGCGTGGCGTGAGACCTACATCCTCTGTTACTGTCAGCCTCTGTCCGGCCCCCTCGGCTACCTCAGCTGACCCCAGCCACCGAGCAGCCATGCAGCTAGCCTCCTCCTGGGTTAGTATGGAACACATCATCAAGGACAATGAGACACAGACTGATAGAGACTCATAGAGCGGCAGGCATGGACGCAGCGGAGATGAGAGTGATGTCATCGATACGGGACTGCAGGGACCCCTTTGCAAAGTCGGATGTGAACCCCCATAAACTCACTGAGGCAGATTATGTCGTGAACCATGTTCTCGTAGAGTCACACCAGTTAGCACAAAACATTCTGTATTTTTCTTTTTTTCATTTTCGTTTTTAGTACTAGTCCCCTTTTGTCAACCTTTGACTTATTCCAAAGGTCCCAGAGTTCATTTGTGTTTATAAAAGATGTCAATACTTTGATGCCACGAGCCTTTTAGAGTGATCTATGAATCATTTCATCCTTTCTTCTTTTGTCTGTTTGACCAGCTGAGCTGCCTGTGTGGAGCTTCTAGCAGCTGTCCCATCTCCTGTGTCAAGGTAAACACTGTCTTTCACTGTGTATTCAGACACTGCAGTAGGTGAGGCAAATGCTGCGACCCTTCACGTGCTAAAGCTACGTCGATCGTGCCCCACTGAGTTTCCGTACACGATCCGTTTGTCGTTTTTCTCTTTTTTGACGTTCTTATTTCTCTTTTTCACATTACGCAAACAGTGTGCTGCGTCATGTTGGTCTGTGTTCAGTTGTTTTGAATGCGTTTTAAACGACGTTACGTCATGTTAGGACCGTGGTAATTGACGTTGTTTGCGTTGATGTACTCCAGGGTTGGACAGTTTTGATCATTAGCAGGGGTCATCCATCCACCTGCCAAGTAAAAGACGGGTTAATCGAATCAAATGTTCCTAAATTGTCTTCTCGTTGTGAAGATGACTTGCTTGTCTTGGTGTGTCAGTAGGAATTAAGGTGACTGATGGTGGGGGTGGGAAGGGGGGGGATTGATCTGGGTGGGGGGTGGGGGAGGTGGTAAGCAAGGGCCTTCTCTCGCTATCTGTCTTTCATCCTCAGTCAATCCTTTATCCCGCCATCTCTCCCTGCCTCTTGCTCTATTCACGCATCAATTCATCTCTCTCTCTTTTTCTCCCTGCCTCTCTCTCTTCCTCTAAATCTTTCGTCGCTCGTTTAGTCGGTAAAGCCACGAATACGGCAAGAAGTCGGTTCTGACAAATGTGAAAAGATGGGTTGTTGTTATTGTCAGACTCTTCCCAGAAAGCTAGTGTGGAATTATGACATCCTGCTAAAAGCAGAGACAGCCATGCTGGACCACCGTGCTCATCTGACATCCTGGCTTTATTATTCCACAGCGCAGCCTCGTTCGCCAGCTCCATCTCCCTGGTTTCCAACCCCGGGAACATTCCCCGGGACTTTAATGTTGGGTTTCTGTCCACAGTTCTTTTCCCAGTGACTCATCCCCACGGTCTGGAGAGAGGATCAAGGATTGCTGAAGCCTTCCAAGACAGACGAAGTGGAGGTTCAGATGCGAGGCTCCGATTGGAGGCTGAAGGATTCAGAGGGTGTGTTTTTGCGGTTTTCCGCACGGACCAAGGAAAGTTCCCTGTGAGACAGGGACAGATTGTTTTGAGGTCTGCGGATGCAGATGGAGCCAGACGTTGGGATGAGCGATGTTATCTTCAGCTGGGGGGGGGGTTGTGAAGATGGATGAAGTGAGATGTCATGTCCCATTTGGTTAAAGGAGAGAGAGAGAGAGAAGGGGCTCCAGTTGTCATGTTCATGCGGTGAAAGGTGTGTTCTTATGCAAAGACCCCAATCAATTCACCCGCTGGTTCATCCTTTAGCCCATCCATCCATCCATCTATCCATCCATCCATCTATCCATCTATCCATCCATCCATCTATCCATCCATCCATCTATCCATCCATCCATCCATCTATCCATCCATCCATCTATCCATCCATCCATCTATCCATCCATCTATCCATCATCCATCTATCCATCCATCTATCCATCCATCTATCCATCCATCTATCCATCCATCTATCCATCCATCTATCCATCTATCCATCTATCCATCCATCCATCTATCCATCCATCTACTTCAGGCAAATTGTCAGGCCGATCTGGATTTTGGTCATTTATTTGCATAGCTTCATGAGTTAGATGAAGATCAAGGGAGGTAACACTAACCAGGGCTCAGGCTCTCCTCTCACAGTCAGCCTTCGTTAAGGGGGAGGTGGGCTAGAGACGGCCCAGACCCTGGGCCCAACGCTGGCCCTGTTTCTGGTGTCCACGCCCTCATCTGGCTACATTGGTCCTGACAAGCTCAGACATGGTTCCTGTTACTAACTGCATGTTAACGTTGGTGCTTTTCAACTTGTGTTGCTCTCAGTGCAAAGACTCACAGGGTTGTGGAGAGCAGGCTGTGTTTACACCATAGCTGCCTTTTCAGATGCATTACTTGTTATGTTTATACTGTACGCTGTACGTGTGGGTGTGTGTGTGGGTGTGTGTGTATACCCGCATTATTGAGAAAATCGGAGCTGCAAGCTTTGAAATAAATAACCGTAACCATGACTATGCTTTTGATGCGGGAGTGACCAGAATTGAACCTGTGAAACGATCCTTCAAATCCAACATGGCTCTAGTTCAGTGTTCTAGTCTTGGCACTCCACATTTAGTATTTGAACCCAGTTAGTCAACTGATGTGCAGAGCACTGCCAGTCTATAAATGTACCCAATTTAGCAAGTGTGAAGAGGAAATCTCAAGTCAGACAACAATATTGGTCTTTGGCTTGACTGCATACTCGCATGGAATAAATGATGTGTAGCTTGTGTAAGTCTGTTACTCAGACTGAGGGTGATTCGAAATCATACGTTTCCCTAAATTTAGAGATGTAACAAAGAGCCCCACTGTTTGAACCACTATTTATAGTCAATGTTTTTTTTAACTTTGAAATCATGTACAGTATAGTACATCAAAGCCAAACATATATATTTTTAGGTTCTGAAATTATTTAACTGGTTCCAGTTGCCAAAACGTTGCCTTCAACTTTTATGTATCAACTGCCATTTCTTTGTAACCAAAGTCTCCAAATGTTCTCATTATTTTTACAACACCAACTGTCATTTTGTCCAATAGAACTGTCTGTAAAACTAAAGAAAGACAAATTAGTGGTGTGTGACAGAGACTTAAACACCAGTCATGCATCACTAGCTTGTCCACACCTTTAATCACTTTGTTACTTGTCTCTCATTCCTCACAGCGTGCTACTGGGAATAGCCAGTTTGTGGAAAGTGGGTTTCGAGAGTGACTCAGAATCAGAATTGGTTTTATTCACCATGCAAGTTACAGCAAACACACAATTTACTATGGCAGGATAGAGTAAACTCAGAGCAAACATTGAGTTGTTCAAACATTGAGTTGTTCAGAAACTCGCTATTGTTGTTGTTGCTTTATTACTCGCACCCCACAAGTAGACTACTGTCCGTTGGAGACTCACCTTATAACTTGTATAATGTTCAGCTGAATGCTCTTATAGTTCTTCCCTTGGCACTTATTGGTTCACACAATGTATGTTTCATAATCTATAAGCCTGCTATGTTTGGGGTCCATCACGTTGCTATGCTCAGTGACCGATGCTCTTTTGTAATGCTCTCTCGTAAGGCACTTTGGAGAAAGGCGTCTGCTAAATGAATAAATGTAAATATATGGACTCCACAGGGATTCCATAGCAAATGAATTGGCTGTAAGTTCAGGCTTGAAACGTAACACAAACGTTGTAAATCAATTCATACTGTGTTTGACTCTGAGAAAGCGTCATTTCAGGGGAAACTGGTGTGTTTGACAACTGGGGAAGAAATAGGGATTTCCCTTTGTACTTCCATTAATCATTAATCAATAGGGCTAGTCATTGGATACTAGTTGCTATGTTTCTCATGTGAGCTTGCTATTAAAGAAGTAGATTGTGCTCATGTGTTAATAAAAGTTTGGGCTCAGGAGAAAGAGAGCTCCAACTATGATCTCTAGTCAGAGAGCGGTCATGAGTTGGGAGCTGTGAATCTCTTTCTCGGAGACTGTTGTAACGTCATTACTGCCTGACTGTCACTATCTATGTTTACATTCTTGTAAATTGGTCCTGGCACACTTCAAGAAATGCCCCCCCACCCAGGACACACACTAATTTGTGTATTGAAACAATAGGAGGTTTTTTATTAACAGCTTCTTCCCCACAGCGGTATCTCTACTGATTTCTGTCCCCTGCTGACCCATCTCTCTATATATGTACATAAACACTTTTGTATAAATTGTCCATAGTGCTCCCATGTATTCGCACTTTCTACATACAACATCTGTAAATGTTTGCCCCGACTTCATCTGCATATTTATTTCTGTTCTATATATGATTTTTTCCTGTACATAACTGCTCATTTAACCAATAAGCATTTAACTAATCTGTACACAACTTTCTCATCTAAAATGATCTGTACCTAACTGCTTCTGTTGCCCTTCTGATTGGATGACTGTATTTAGTTTCCATGTAGGTATATATACGGTATATATAATGATAATAAAGTTGAATTTAATCCACCATTTTCTTGCACTGTTTGCAGGTGAAGCTGCTCATGCAGTTGGACTGAGATTCTCAGTGTTGTGCACCGCTGGCACTGTTCCTCTTACTGTGGTTCCTGTGGATCCAAGGTGTTGTCAGTCAAAAGAAGCTCAGGACACATTGGGTCCTGCACTCACTGTGTCCTGCATTCAGGCAACGAGTGGAGAGGTGCTCAAGGACATCAATTTTAGAACTAAAAATTCAGTAAAATAATTAAATGGACTTTATCATTATTAGGTTCTAGACGATTGAATGTAAGATATTTTCCTTTCACAACCGCTATTTGAGGAATCCCGTTTAATGAAAATATAGCATGCACGGTCAAGTGGAAACACGAGAATGGGCTCATTCACCTTCTGTTTTCATAGGAGCAAGTCCCAATGACTTTGAGCGTGTGAATGATGTGTGAAAAAATGAGCTTGGTGTGAACGGGACACAGAGAGAGCTGGTAGAGTGGTTGTTTAAGGGCGTAACCCCCTGTGACTCAAACCCCAGCTATGTGTGCGTTCAAGGTGAATGACTCACAGGCACAAGATCGTTTGGGATATGGTGTGGGGTGCCAAAGACAACCCTCACCTCCCCCCTCACCAAGCCCCCATCTTGCCACGCACCCCCCCCCCCCAAAAAAAAAAAAAAACGAAGAAAAAAACGACTACAGGACAGAATAACAATAAAAATGACTCATTTTGGAAAGTCGTATATTTACCACGGGCACATAGCCTTTTATGCATCGGCACAGTAGACTGAGGGAAATAATCCAGCAAATCCCCTGACAAAGATTTGAGCTGGTCTCCATTTCAGGCAGGATGTGTGTTTCAACATGCGTGTGGGGTAATGAGCCTCTTGTTGAGTGTGCCACAATGCTGCAATGACTCACACAGGAAGTGGGGGGACAAAGAGGCACAGCCTGACTAGCCTTGCAGCCGGGGGCTTGTTTGGAAAGAGCCAATAAATACAGAGAAGAACAAGGGGGCTGACGCCGTCCATGAGCGCAGGGGGCCGGAGGGGGGGGCGGGGGGGGGGGGGGAGAAAATTTTAAGAGGAGAGGGTGAAAGTAGAAAGAGCGGGAAATCAAGGTGGGAGAAAGAGAAAGACAGGAGGGAGATGAAGGAAGATGGAGGTGTGTCCGAGGCACGGCACGCAACATGTGAGATTGGGAACTCTGACAGGGTTGTCAAATTAAAAAGAGAGAGAGAGGAAATCATCAGTGTTCTGGGTATCCAGATGCTTGTGGGATGTCAGACTGGCAAAGACGTTCCAGAGGTCCCCTCAGGTCTCTGACAGTCAAGTCAAACAGGACGGAATGTTGAGTGACAACATTGCTGGAGCGATCGTCTCAAACCCCTACGGTGAACTGAACCGTCTCTCTGATCGTGTGCATGCAGGTTCTGCTTCTCTCAGAACACTTGTTGTACTTTTAAGTCATTAAACAGGAAAGCAAATGAAATAACCTGAGAAAAGTGTAAGATTAAAGAGGACTCCTACCAGAGAGGAGTGTCTGGGTTTATGTTGCTGTCAGTTCTCCTTCATCCCACGCTCGGCCTAGCTAACATGTAATCACCATTCAGTTAGGATAATGAATGACTGCATAAACTCCTTGTCTTTTACTCTAATTTTATGGTCGCATTTTTGGTTTTTAATGAGACGATTTCTATGAAGCAGAAATTCAGTCATCATAAATCGGAGGGATCAAATAGTCAACATCGTTACTGACTGAGGTAACTGTCGTATAACTGTGTTTCTTCATAAATATAATTTTTCATTTTAGATAAGGTATGTACCCTCTCTCTGTGATACATCGTGCAAGGCTGAGTTTTAACAGCGTCGCTCGTTACGGCACCAAAGTCATACTGAATATGTTCCATTCACTCTCTGTGGAGGGAACTGTTGTGACAGGTGAAGTGGTTTTTACCTGGGCTGATGAGGTCTGCCATTTCCAGTTGGCCCAGTCTAGATCAAGGCAATAAGCTGGTTCATGACCCGAGGGACGAGCAGTAATTACTCCATTACACGGTATGGTAGTCAGTCCAAACATGCTTCTGTCTTAGCAGCTACTTTAGGGATTTATGAGTGAGGGGACGTTTTCTAATGGTGCCGCATATTTTTGTGGTTGTGTGTCTTACATGACAGCAACCTGTCTCTAAATCTTACATTCAAACTGTACAAACAAATATACTACAGGTGGGTTTTTTTAACGAGTATTTCGTTGAAAGAAATATATATTCAAAACAACTTTTAAAAGTTCTCATGAATAATACTTTAGTGACCAAAGATGTAATAATCCGAAATTTTGTAAGAGTTAGAAAATATAGAAGACATTGCACACCTACCACATTATTTTAAATCCTTTCAAAACAAATATCTGTAAATTTGTATATGGCTTGAGCCATAAAATTCATGTAAGTCTTGTTGAATCAGTTTGCTATAGTCAATATTCTCCCTGGACATTACAGCATAATCTTAATGAATGACAAAGTATGATGCATGGAGATGTAGGATCAATGATCAAATTGAGGCCTGATCCCAGAAATATATTGCAAAAAGAAATGTGTATTTCATGAGTGTGTCCCAGATTGGATTATATGTTGGAGACATAAATTCAATCTGAACAGTTCTGAACTGAACACTAACACTGAACATAGATCCACTGGTTTATAAAAAATAAAGAAAATCTTGAATGACTTTACACATTTCCTGAAGTAGTTCCTTGTCACTTTCAACGTGCCTGAGGGGACATAACGAACTGAGACGTAGAACCGGCTGTTAACGTCTCACTTTATTTAGCTGATCTTCAATGACTGATGATTTCACAAGCTATACGAATAGAGGAACTGATCCATTGCAACAAATACAGTAACACAATATAGTTTGACCCTATAACATGTGAGACTCTCCCTCTGAGCTTTTGTTTCCAAATACATCCTAGTGAATGTGATCCTGGTAAGCTCCTCAACACAAGCCTGAAATCAGAGCGGAGATCTTTGTCAGGCAGTAAATAAAAGACAAGTATTGAGTTGATGCAGTTTGAAGGTGCCAATTAGAACCCTCCCTCATGTATCCCACCCGGCCTGCTTCACTTGCTTGCCTCCAACATGAAAGGACTAGAGAAGTGACTGGGGTCCAGAGTCATTCATGCTGTCAGAGAGAGAGGTGCCAATATATTATATGATGTCTTTGTTTTGTAAGGGTATGTGTCTGTGTGTGTCTGTGTCTGTGCATCTGTGTGTGTGTGTGTGTGTGCGTGCGTGTGTGTGTGTAATCAGTATCCAGACGGGCGTGTTTGTGCCAGACTGAGTGGCTACAGTTTAAGTATCTCTTGGCGCAGGTATTAACGATACCTGGCTGCTTGATCCACCTGGCTGACTGGAGCTCTACTTGTCTGCCTGCCTCCCATTCAGCCTGATTGTCTGCCTGCCTGCCTGCCTGCCTGCAGGCACCTGTCTGTAGGCCTGTCAGTCAGTCGGCTTGTCTGTGTGTTCCCACCTGCTAAAGGAGATGTCATGGGCGTAGGCTTGGGAGGGGGGGAGGGAGGACGCTAGGTACTAGTCCACCACCAATACTTTAAGATGACAGCGTAAAGAGTAATGGTCCAAAGAGATGTCCCCACCACAGCTGAGAGCTAACCTTCCGCCCCTTGGGCAGATGTGGAGGAACCAGCGGTGAGACGGATAAAAGGAGAAGACGCTCATTGATGTTTTAATTAACAATCATTACTAACTAATGATTGTGGGGCAAAAATGGGCCAAAATAAAGACATTTAAAACAATCCATGTAAATACTAGCGGACCAAAAGATTAATCATCGGATATAATAATAATAACAACCATAATTGATACGAACAAGCAATGTAACGATCTTAAAAACATAATACAGAAGCCGATGAGACCAAGTGAAGATCATAGTCAGCTGTTTGACTTCACATTGCTCACCGTGATTGGACAATATGCCGCCCATTTTTAGCTGTTTGGGTTCACAACCGTTGAATCAATAATAAATACAGAAATACAGAAATTCACTGTCATTTCACCTCCCAATATTCTAGGTGGGAATGCATAGATTTGTGTGTACTGTGAAAACCGTGACATTTAACTGGTGTCTTAATAACTAAAGTTCAAATAAATCCGGAGAAAAAATAAACCATCGTCTACCGCACCCCAGCTCCCTACCTCCCTACCTCCCAACCCCATCACCCTTACCTCACGTACATTGTTGTGTTTATGTGCACATGGGTGCGTTTATTTTTAGACCCGGGCTCTGCCTAACTATTGGGTTTCACAGTCTGCAGTCCAGTTCCAGACGTTACCCCCGCCCTCAGACCACCCCTCACCTCACGGAGCTCCACCCCCCATACACACAACCCACTATGGTTAGGTTTTCCTGCCTGTTCTGACGTCGAGAGCATGGGGCATCCACCGCCCACCCCTCTAACTCCACCGCCTGCTCCTCTAGAATGGGCTCTTTGTGCAACTTGTGGTGCCATTCCTTTTTCCAGGGGCTGACAATGTTTTTCCTTTTCAGTTTGCAGACGACCTATTCGCGTCGGTCCTTTCTGTCCGCAATGCAGCCCCGCTGGCCTGGGTTGTGATTCAAACGAGTGTGTGATTCAAGTGAGTCTCCGGAGGAGTTTGTGTGGTATGGGAGCAGCATGATGCTTGGCCTGTCTGTTTGCCTGTATCTGAGGCCCTCGACCCTCCCTGGGGCCCCTGCTGGATCTAATGTGGTGTTCCAGATCCAGAACAGGGGCGCTAGAACCCACACAGGCCTCAGTTTTGCTGTCTCTGCTCCTTATCTGTATCTGTCTCTTTCCTTCTCCCCGTCTCGTCCCTCCTGGCCTTCCTTTCTCTCTCTGTCATTTACCTTGTTTTATTGTGGACATTCTCGTCTTTCTTTCTTTCCAGTGTTCCTTCGCTTCTCTCTCTCTCTTCTCTCTCTCTCTTCTCTCTCTCTCTTCTCTCTCTCTCTTCTCTCTCTCTCTTCTCTCTCTCTCTTCTCTCTCTCTCTTCTCTCTCTCTCTCTCTCTCTCTCTTCTCTCTCTCTCTTCTCTCTCTCTCTTCTCTCTCATCCTTCTCTCTCTTCACCCTCTCTCTTCTCTCTCTCTCTTCTCTCTCTCTCTTCTCTCTCATCCTTCTCTCTCTTCACCCTCTCTAATCAGTCCCTCAACAGTCAGTCCTCCAACAGAAGCCAGTTCTCTTACACAGACATGCACACACTCCCTTAAACTCGACTTTAGAACGGTATTTTCCCTCCCTTTCAAATGTTTTGGCCAAGACAAACTGCCAAGATGGGTTAGGCTTCTCGGAGGGTCATTTCTCGCCTGTTTTTCCTCCCTTTGATTCACGCTTGTCCAAGTAAAGACTCCGTTGGCTCTCTGCCTCCCTCCTCAGGAAACTTAAGGGAAGAAAACACAAAGGATACATTTTCTCAAAGTTCATGGACAAAATGTTCCCCCTTTAATAAGGCTATGGCACAGATCTGGGGTGGTATAAATCAATTGTATTCCTGTAGCCAAATGGCATGCTATAAACCTTATTTTAAATTATTTTATTTTTAATTCTTATTTATTGCAGTCTTTAATGTTCTGTTCAAAGGAAATTCTGCTGAAAACGCCAGATGTCACCAGGTGAACTATCTATTTGGAACCCCAAGTCACAGGCTCAAGTGAATGTGCCAATCTATGCCAATGTGGACTAACAAACTGAATGATCCACAACAGAAAGTCTATGTCTTGGAGAGTTCTATAGCCTGCTGACCTAATCTAAACCATTCAGTACTGCATTATAGTAAAATGATTGGATTCATGCTAGTCAGTGCTTTTATCTCAACCTAGAAGATCGGTCATAATGATGTTGACATTTCCATTGGCCTTCCAGAGACTCCTTTCGAAAAGTCTCTCTGTCAAATAACCCTGGCAACAAGTTCAGAATGTTCACAGCCTTGTCACACACTCTCTCCCTCTCTTTCTCTCTCCCTCTTTTCTCTCCTCTCTCTTTCTCTCTGAAAGAAGGAGCTTTGATCCAACAGGTCTGAACATGGCTGACATTTTTACATAGCGTAATCGAAAAATGACCTTTTAACACGGATTCCAATTTACACACATCACTCAGTCTTTTTTTTAACACCTGCCCGTGGCTGTCAGATTGAAAGCCAGGGTGTCTGGATTGATGTACGCCCCCCATCGATCTTTCACCTGTGATTATGAGCTCCCCGGTGCAGGCTCTGGATCCCAAACAGCCTTCCAGCACAGAGCGAAAATCGGTTTGGCTGAGTGATAACCTGCCAGCAGGAGAGCTTCAGGAGCATGTTTCCCAACTGCCGATAACAAGAGGTTACAGAGGTGGACTGTGGCTGTGTTGGAGAGTGACAATGGGGGGATGAGTACAGATAAACACGACTCTCATTGGTTATTTATTGCTGTATGTAGTTGAACTCAAATCTCTGAGGTGGTGGCCATTGTATAAAAGAGAGTACATAAACGGTGTGGTTATGATGCGAGCATGATGCTGTTCAGACTGCAGGCTGCCTGGTGGATTGGGGCTTATGTAAGCCCGGTAGTAACACTAGCAGTTTTGTGACGTGGGAGATGAACTTGGCACGGCAGGCGTCTGTAGTACTGACTGCTTCTGATTCCACAACCTGTGCTTAGTACAGAACCCACTGCCGTCCATCAGAATGCCTTTCTTGGCCACATAATGCTGTCGGAGGCTACAAGATGCATTAGGTGTAAATAAAAGAAGGAATAAAATGACATGCACGACTGAATTTATTCTTATTAGCAACAACAACAACAACACAACCACTGACAAATGTGTTAATGAATACATTACAAATATACGCATTTATAAACTACTAACTAATTAACTACTGCATTCATATGTTTACTGATGCCTGGGGTTTTTCCATTTCCTGATCTGAAACAAAGACTTTGTAGCAGGAAAGAAAAGAGACAGCGTAAGACTTACTGGCCACTGAAACAGATATAAATACATCCAGGCTGTCTGGTCAAAGCAAATATTCAAGATAGAAAATACTATGTTGGCGATTTTAAAATACAGCTGCTGAAACATAGGTCTTCCAGGATATTCATTTTTTTTTTTTTTTACGATGCATCAATGTACTACTTATATAGTTCCATATTTGATACAAATCTTTCTGTTAAACCAAAAACACTTACATTTGTCCATTTAGCAGACGCTCTTATCCATTTTCTCTCCGTGTCTCATCTTCAAACAAAGCTGAAAGAATGACGAATCCAACTTAATTAAATTGTGTTTCAATGGAACAGATTTTCAGATATGCAATTCAAATCAAGACAAAAGACTTGGCTACGTTTGGGCAGCCATTGTTTGACGAACTCTAGACCCCCAGAGGGATTCTTGTTCAGGAAATAGAAAGTGGACTGAGTCAGTTAAGGTAATGCTGTAGGAATGCTTTCATGTCTTGCGTTCCCGTGAGGGTGTGACTGAAGCCTGACCTGTCACCTGCGCTCTGTGCATGTAGGAGGCGTGATGGTGGAAGGCGATAGAGTAAACACTGTCCATGGATCATTAGCAACGTTGCTGCTGCTGGTTCTCTGGACGGAGTCCGATGGCTCAGCGGGTTAAAGCGTCGGCCTTGTAATTGGAAGGTTGTGAGTTCGAACCCTGGCTGTGGCTATGGGATGTTGTGTCCTTCAGCAAGGCCCTTCACCCTACTTTCCTCAGGGGGATTGTCACTGTACTTAAAATGTAAGTCGCTTTGGATATAAGTGTCTGCTAAATGAGGTATTATTATTATTGTCACAGACTGCAGTTTCTGGCAGCATTGGTACATTCATCCATCTCTCTATTCAGGATGCATGTGTAGATCAGCTAGTTTTTTTTCTTCTCCATTTGGCAACGAATGGCTTTACTAATAAAGAAGAACTTGTTATTTTATATTTGAGTTTTTCACAAGGTCGAATAGATTGTCAATAAAATTATTCTGGAACTGCGCCATCTTTCATTCCAAGTATTCAATCGATAACTTTAGATGATCTCAAACTGTCCCAAGGTTTCATAGTGAATTCGTCGTCAGTCATCACACAGTAAAGGATTATTCTCTCTGCCGTAATCCCTGCAGTTACTTCCTGGAGTCGTTCGTGTCGTTCGCCCTTTCTGTCATTTCCCCTCACTGTTGTTGTTGTTGACGTTGCCTTCCTCCGCCGCCACAAACTTGATCTCGGCGTTGGCGGTCCTCAGCGTGACGCTGCTGTCCCTCACCTTGTGCTTGAAGAGGAAAGGGAAGGTCTTCCTGAAGGACTGCCGGAAGCTTCCGCCCATGAAGCCGTAAACGAAGGGGTTGACGGAGGAGTTGGCGTAAGACATGCAGTTGGCCCACGTCTTGATCTTGTAGGTGGTGTAGTTGGGCTGGTAGTCAGGGTAGAAGGACTGGACCAGCACGAAGAGCTGGATGGGTCCCCAGCAGAGCGTGAAGAGGAGGACGATGACCACCACCATCTTGGAGATTTTGCTTCTTATGGAGATGGTCCTCTCAGACAGTAGGTTGACCTGTGGCACAGGGAGAGTCACATTAGGGTAAATTCATCTATATCAGAATCAGAATCGGTTTGTTTTTTATATTCGTCCTTGCAAGTTACACAAACATGGAATTTGCTTTGGCAGGATGGAGGAAAGGAAGAACATATACAGGACTTAAATAAAGTTTATATATTTAAACTACAGTATAGTATAAAAAATATAAAAAGTATAAGGGTGAGAATGTATATATAGTACGGGGGGAGGAGGGGGGGAGTATGTACACAGTAGTGCAATTGCTCAAAGTGATCAAGTGTCAAAGTGCTTTGTGCAAAGTGCAGTGGGCTTGACTGGAAGGGGGGGAGAGGGTTGGTTGGTTGATAACGACAACAATCTGCTATCTTTCAGCAGCCCATCTTCTATCACGACAGCTGTTACGATTATCCTAAAAGCCCTGACCTGGTAGTTGTTGTCTACCGGCTCGACGGAAGGCTTGCCCACCCTCTTCAACATCACAGTGTAACACAGGGAGATGGTGAGGACAGGAAGCAGGTAGGCGATCATGAACTGGTAGAGAATGAAGGCCCTCTCATGGGTCTTGGATGGAAAGCGCTCCACGCAGTAGTGCCTGGGGCCGTACCAGTATCCCTCTTCTATCCTCTGGTACAGGAAGATAGGGATGGAGAGGAGGAAGGAGCCTGGAGGGGGAAAGACACATGACCTGACAGGACTAGAGACATGGAGCTCTGTAATGGATCTTGTGAAGACGCTTCCTACAAGAGGGTGTGTAAAGATGATGTGTGGTACATTTACATTGTAAACTTATTGATTTAGCAGATGCTTTTATCCAAAGCGACTTCCAAGAGAGGGCTTTACAAAAGAGCATCGGTCACTGATCATAAATACGTAGCAGAGCCCACACAAACATTCCCTATGTCAGGGAGAGACTGACGAAATCAGGGTAACGTCCCTGTCACTCCCTGTCACTCTCATATTCGGTAAAGATTCTCCAGACACCGTTTACAACAACGTGATAGTCCCCAAACATCGCGGGTAGTCAGACTATGTGCCAAAGAGAAGGACCAGAAAAGCATTCAGTTAGGTAGGTAGGTAATGGTCATAGGATCCACAGGATACCTAAAAATAAATAGTGACAAAGTTTACATTCGTCAACATGCAGGATGAATACAGTTTAGTTGGTTTACTGCTATTGTATTGGTTGATTTATGCTGTTGTAGAGTACAGTCACTTCCTATTGGCCAGCCTCTGGCTGCGTTACTCACCAATCCAGATGCAGATGCTGACTATCATGGCCACCCGGGGCGTGCGATGGCGGAGAGATTTTAAGGGGTAGATGGTAACATAGCAACGGTCGCCGCTCATAGCTGTCAGTGTGATACAGGTAGCCTGGACCGTCACCTAGAAACCAACAACCAATCATTAACAACTATCAGCCCTTAGAGCAGCTCTTGTCCAACCCTGGTCCTCGAGAGCCCCTGTCCTGGCAGTTTCTGATGTTTCCCTGCTCCAGCACACCTGGCCAATGAACGAGCATTATCAGGCTTCCACAGAGCTTGATAACGACCCGTTCATTAGAATCAGGTGTGTTAGAGCAGAGACACATCTAGAACTGTCAGGACAGGGGCTCTCGAGGACCAGGGTTGGACAAGCCTCTTTAGAGCAAATGGATGGATTGAACATGTTAATTATGTAAGGAAGTTTGCCGCACTTATTGAGCACGAGAATTCATTTTGATTTGTTCGCAGCACCAGTGCTCTTGAGTTGGAGAGGGGGGGGGCTTTACTTCACTCTATGAAAGGGTGAACGTGTTGATGGAGCGCTCAACCTCAACCCTCTCTGCAACACAAAGTGGAGAGGCACCCTAATTAAGTGGCCTGTAATGCATAATCATCTGGAAAATGTCTAGGCAGCCGATTGGCTGTATAATTCAGTGAATATTTACTTTTCTGTAGAGTTTTCTATAGTTTGATGAGGGCTGAGCAAGAAATGGAACTGGAATCTTGAGACAAGAAGCGCCTTAAAATGTATTTTCTATAGCCACTATAAGAGCTTGGGTGACTAAGATACTGTGTTATTATCCTCTAATGTTGGTTCATTTGATCTACTACAAGATAACTCAATCTTCTCGGTTGAATGAACCCCACTTGTGGCAGGTAAATTGACCCTGCTGGTGATTTTAGCCTTGGGTGAGAAAGAGACATTTTGCCAACCAGCGCCCATAATGAGTGGATATTAGTTGTGAAGTGGAGACAGCGGTCCTCTGGAGAAAAGACACAGCGAAAGAAAGATGTTTTAAAATACTTGAGATCTGATTGAAAATTATAATCTCGCTCTCACTACAACGACCACTTGGATTCGAACTTGTAACCAAGCCATCTTAACCATTGTCAGATATCACAGCACAATCACGAGCCTCATGATCTTTATTAGTTTGTGAATGTTTTTAATCTCTCCTAGACTTTAGCGGATGACATATGTTTGGTTTAGTTCTACATGACAGGTTGCAATAACAATACAACAAGCTAATGTAGCCCGCACCTCTCCTACCGAGCAGAGGCCCTCCTGACCTACTGCACTTGAGTTCTGCCTTTCATTTCATATTCCAGCTCATCTTCCATTAAGCCCAGGATGCACAATGAATATAGCGTGCTGGGCTATGACATCTTTGTGCTGAATACAAAATATAACCCTGTTACAGTCACTACCTTGAGAAACCAGTGACATCGCTCAACAAAAAGTAAAGTGGATTCTTTTAACAACAGGAAAAACGAAACAAACAAAAAAACACGTACGAAATCTATCACTTGTGACGCAGCAGTGAGATAAAAAATGCTAATCCAATCTCCTCTCAGCACTTTGGGTGACACCTGCCAGAGTGAATGGGGGTAACCACATCTTGTCCCAATAGCATTAGCTTTCTTAGATGTTGTTACCTGCTGAAGGAAGGCCACAAATTTGCACATGAATTCCCCGAAGATCCATCCAGGCAGTGGGTAGAGCGTAGCGGTGAAGGGTACACAGCACACCAGGAAGATGATGTCAGTGGCTGCCAGGTTCGCTGGGAGAGGAGGGGGGACCAGGTCACAAAGATGAGAGGAGGGAGGACCAGGTCAAGAAGATGAGAGGAGGGAGGATCAGGTCAAGAAGATGAGAGGAGGGAGGACCAGGTCAAGAAGATGAGAGGAGGGAGGACCAGGTCAAGAAGATGAGAGGAGGGAGGACCAGGTCAAGAAGATGAGAGGAGGGAGGACCAGGTCACAAAGATGAGAGGAGGGAGGACCAGGTCAAGAAGATGAGAGGAGGGAGGACCAGGTCAAGAAGATGAGAGGAGGGAGGACCAGGTCAAGAAGATGAGAGGAGGGAGGACCAGGTCAAGAAGATGAGAGGAGGGAGGACCAGGTCAAGAAGATGACAGCCTGCGATTGGATGGCATGACATGGTTTTGGAAACCATAATGATCAAACGATGAGTAATGTAAAAGTTTTGTTAAGTAGATTCGAATTCAAAGGATGTGGATTTTTTTTAATATTTTTTTTGTCGTTGTCTGTGATCAATATCAGTATTTTGATCTAATTCTAATCTGTCATAGTATAAATTGTGTCTTGTGCGTTTACAGAACTGACTTGGACATTAGGCTGCATTTGAAGATAAAAAATGGGAGCAGATTCAGTCAGCTGTGGTGCAGAGCTAGAGCTGGTCATTTACATTTTTCATTTATCAGACGCTCTTATCCAGAGTGACTATGAGAATGTGTAATGAAGCTCCACGATGCATCAGAATCGACAAGTATGGAAATAATTCATAATTAAAGCAGAACTTCAAAGAATGCGAAATAACATGTTTGAAGGCTTACATTTATCAGACGCTCTTATCCAGAGTGACTTACAGCAAGTACAGGGACATTCCCCCCTGAGGCAAGTAGGGTGAAGTGTCTTGCCCAAGGACACAACATCATGTTGACGCAGCTGGGAATTGAACTCACAACCCTTTCAATCATGAGCTCAACACCTTAACCTGCTGAGCCATCTGACTCCCTCCTTTATAATACAATGTACAAACCCTGTGGTGGTTATATTCATCTATTTACAGTGATTAGTCAGAATTGAAAAAACATTCCACACTTGGACAAGGACAGCTCCCAGGTGGCAGTATGTTGAATATTAAACAGGCTTCCTTATAATACCCTCCAGATAAAATATTCATGCCACATTTGGAAACATGCAAACACAAACTCACACCCGCAATAAAACACACACAAACTCACGTAATGCATGATGATGTTGTGTGTCACAACTTCACAATTTCCATTTCAAATAGCATATTGCTTTGTGTAAGTATGTGACCCGAATGCAAAACCTGGGAACAAATGAATCATTCTCAAATTCAAGTTTCTGTTTTACAGTTTCAAATAGCCACAATATGTGCTCAAAATATTCCAATATATTCAAGACATAGCGTATATTGCATTTCCGTATGTTTACATTGTATAAAATAAAATATTCCAAATAAAATACAAGCAATCATTGACTGACCGCTCTGCCAACGTTATAAGTTTGCATGGATCTTCTCCTCACCTATGTAGAAGTTAGTAGCCGTCCTCATCTGCCTGTGTTTGGAGATGACATGGATGACCAAGGAGTTTCCTACCAGACCCACAAGCATGATGAGCGAGAAGAACAGAGGGACAAGCCAAGCGTCCGTCAGGAAAGGATGTTCCTCCTCTTCCTCACCCTCCTCCGCCGCATCTTCTCTGGAGATGTTGCGCTCAGACCAGTTCCCCATCAGCTGGGTTGAGTTCCATCCCTGCGATCCCATTCCTGCGGAGGGTCCTCTAAAGCTTCCAGGAGAGTGACACAACTGACTCCCCTTCCGTTTAAACCCTAACTAGTAGGTAATAGATCACTCGAAACAGTTAATTGTATTAGACCCTGAATATTTAGTTGCGCTTTGTAGTTTTTCTTCAAGCGTGATGACTGTTGAATAATTTATTGATAAAGTAATATTATAATTAGCCTAATCTGTATATTGCAGAAGTTTAGGGGCTGTTCCAGCTGGGAGCAGTGCTGTGTATACTGAACCTTTTTGTACCTAGTTTATGAAGGACTTTCTAACCCTGCTCTCTCCAACACCCAGATTGCACTGGCTTTATAACGTGACAGAGGCGCACGTGGGTTTGGATTCTGTCATAAGTAGCTGATACCAAGTCTCCATAGCAACATTTCTCCCCATCTCCAGTTCTCAATGGACGCCACACACGCACAGATATTATGTTCCTCACTTTGTTGAAAATGCGTCAGATATCGTGGTGGTGTTTAACTGCTAATTTGCTGAGATTTATAGTTCCTTTTGTAGTGATTTTTCAAGTATGTCACTTCATTCAGTCACCAGGCAATTTACTGTGGTGACTCTTATAACATGTTTTCCAGTGGACTTCAAACGCAAACAGTTCTAC
>CM059328.1:928259-958259 GCA_030340685.1 Protosalanx chinensis
ACTCCATTCCAAATTAATCAGGATTTTTTTGTTTGTTGACCTTTTAAAAAATTACACATATTATATTAAATTACATGTAAAATGCTGTGTTTTCAAGGGTCTCTTATTAGCATCCAATCAGAACCAAAACAAAAACGAAAAAACATTTTATATGGCTCTACACCCAATAACAGCATTGGTTTTAACGGTACAGCAGCGTCCTCGTGTGATACAAAATGATAATAATTACAAGCTTAAGCACTAAATACTTTTTCCCCATTGTGCAAACAGATCCACGGTCAGTTGTTAGATACAGTTTCCATAGAGATCCCCGCCTGTGCTGATCGCAGATCTGCAGTTTCGAACTCGCGCGGACAGAACTGGAGAGATGACGTCTGCTGTCTGAAGTCACGTGTTCCCGCGAGCCCCGTCAGCTGACTGACCGCGAGCTTCCTCCTTGTTGATGCTGCTAGTTTTTTTTCCTCCGTCAAGACGGATGAAGAGCGCACTTTAAGCGCATTTTAAGAAATTAAAACACACTGGTAACGATTATTACGTTAAGGTAACGTTGGTTCACGACCATACAGTCTGTTAGTAACACCGTATAGATGCTTCTGGAGTGTATGATGAACGGACACGCCATCCTCTACACCGGGGTCACTCTGGCCTTCTGGAGCACCATCCTCATCGTGGGTAAGAACAGCAGCAGATCTAACTATATTAATATTATCTGCTTAATATTGTAGCTGAACATTTGTTCCATAATCATAATAAACGGATATTTGTCCTTCATTAATGTCGTGAAGACGACGTCGTTAGCCTAGGTAGCCTACCTTAGATCGGCATTACCGGGTAGCTTGATGGCTGCGCGCTATTAGTAATGATGATCCCCTGATCTGCATTCAGTAAAGTCACATCTACCTGATCAAAGTCTTAGAATATTCTAGAATATAATACAAAACACGCAAGAATATGAATCTCAGAATCATGTGCACCAGCAGTGTAAGCTGCATCTGGTGGTTAAGGATCCCTGTAGTGACGTGATCAGTCCACTAGATAGATCAGGTCTCTAAAACATCAAGGAATACTTGATTCAATCCCATGTTTGATCTATTTGTTAAGTAACTATTGTATATTGTCTTATTGTAGAGAACAGTATTTTTAGGGCACATTATTTTTCCGGCCATGCTGGAAACATGAGTCAAAATAATGAAAATGCTGTCACACAGTTGGAGAACACAGTTAGAGAACACAGTTAGAGAAGACACAGTTAGAGAACACACAGTTGGAGAACACACAGTTGGAGAACACACAGTTGGAGAACACACAGTTGGAGAACACACAGTTGGAGAACACACAGTTGGAGAACACAGTTGGGGAAGTGGGAATGTACTCATTTCCATGTGAGCGTGAGCTCTCACAGTCCCTCTCCATGACACTGTCATACCACTGGAACATTATTTGGTCACTATATGGTGTTAGAATTTAGACACTGTGTTGACTAATGCAACAACAAAAAAATCCTTCTACCATAGCTGTGTCCATTGACTTTAAATGTGTTTAAATATGTTGTTCCCAGGTATCTGTTATACCATATTTGACCTTGGATTCCGCTTCGATGTGGCATGGTATGTATACATCTATGACAGGCTTTTCGGCCAATAGCCGCTTTTCCAGAATGGCCAAACGAATGCTGAAATATATAATATACAAATATGAAATGTGTTATAAGAAGTAAAGCTTTAGTAATTTACATTTACGTACAAAAGACGTACATTTTACGTACAGTAATGTACGTTTACGTACATTCAGAACCAGGTAATGAGATCTTTCATGAACTATAACTATGCCGTGCACAATGCTCCAATCCTCCCTCCCTCCCCTTCTTTCCAGGTTTCTCACAGAGACCTCCCCCTTCATGTGGGCTAACCTGGGGATCGGTCTGGCCATCTCCCTCTCTGTGGTGGGAGCTGCATGGTGAGTCCTCGCTCTGCTCTTTAGTGTGGGTTCACCAGACCGACCACACACTTGACAGCTGCAGGTTCGACTGGAAGGGAAAACCCCTGTGTCTGTTCATGTGTGTTGGAATGAAGTGGATGAGAAAGGCATGTGCCATTTTAAGGATCCTCTCCTTCCTCTTTCATTTCGGTTCTGTTTTTGTTACAGGGGGATTTACATCACCGGTTCTAGTATCATCGGGGGTGGAGTCAAAGCACCGCGAATCAAAACCAAGAATCTGGTCAGGTGGGTAACTGAGAAAGTTGACTGCAGACTAAAGCTTCTAACAGGTTTTGATCATGCCCTTGGCACACTCTAAACCAGGGCTGGGCAATCCTGGTCCCCGAGGGCCGCTGTCCTGAAGGTTTTAGATGTTTCCCTGCTCCAGCACACCTGATTCAAATGAAAATGTCGTTATCAAGCTCTGTGGAAGCCTGATAATTATAATCAGGTGTGCTAGAGCAGGGAAATATATAAAACCTTCAGGACAGTGGCCCTCGAGGACCAGGATTGCCCACCCCTGCAACCAATGAGATTCAGTTTGGGCTGGTAAGAATGCCAGCCATGCTGCTTTTAGTCTGACTTGTATGATGACCAGTCTGAATGGTACAGATGGTGTAAAATGGTATAGATGGTGCAAAACAGACCATATTGCCTTGCCTTCACCAGTGTTCATCCTCACCAGTTCATCCTCTTACCAGTGTTCTCCTCCTCCTCTAGCATCATCTTCTGTGAGGCTGTAGCCATCTACGGGATCATCATGGCTATCGTCATCAGCAACATGGCCGAGGTGAGCAGTTTAAGTGACGCCTACAACACTGATCACGGATCATGTGATCAGCAATCTGTGCACTTTCCTAATGCTGTCTTTTGGAAGTCGCTTTGGATAAGAGCGTCTGCTAAATGAATAAATGTAGATAAGGTTTGTGTGCAGCTGTGTCCTTCTTATTCATCTTAATGTTTCCATTTCCGCCTCAGAACTTCAGCGGAACTACACCTGAGAGTATCGGGGCGAGGAACTACCAAGCTGGTGGGCATTTAGTTTTCGAATCAACCGCACAGCCTGCAAAACACCTACAGTATCCAGGAGTGTCCAGTGTACACAAGCTGTTAGTGTGTCTGAACAAGCCAGTGAGTGAAATGCAGCATGGAGTAATGGTTTTGGTCTCCCCCCCTCCCCCCTCCCGCCGCCAGGTTACTCCATGTTCGGTGCTGGTCTCACCGTGGGTTTCTCCAACCTGTTCTGTGGCATCTGTGTGGGCATCGTGGGCAGTGGGGCAGCCCTGGCAGACGCTCAGAACGGCAGCCTCTTCGTGAAGATCCTCATCGTTGAAATCTTTGGCAGCGCAATTGGGCTGTTTGGAGTGATCGTAGCCATTTTACAGGTAATCCTCTTCATCCGTCCTGTATAATTTACGTGACATTTACGTTTATTCGTTCAGCGGACGCTTTCATCCAAAGCGATTTTGAGACCGAAAGCTTTAGATTAGATTCAACTTTATTGTCATTACACAGGTACAAGTACAGGGTAACGTAATACAGTTAACATCCAACCAGAAGTGCAAAACAGTTAGTATAGGCAGAATACAGAAGCGCATCAGTCACTGATCATAACAACGAGATCGCCCCAAACATTTTCGGGTAGTCAGATTATGAAGCGTACACTGTGAGACACCAAACAAGTGCCAAAGGGAAGAGCCATAAGAGCATTCAGTTATACAAGTTACAATTAGATACCACAAACCTCCAAAAAAGCGCCTACAACCTGTAGGAAAGCAAGTAACAATAATATACCTTGCAGTTCGGCTCATGCAAGAATACAAGAATTTCAAATAGGTTTTCAATCAATCAAGTTATTATTTGATGATGTTTTGATGAGGATCTTTCTCAGTATTCCCACCTCCAGGTTCTCCTCTCTGTGGCGTTCTCAGTCTACCTCCTCTCTCTGTTTTCTGTCTTCACCCTCCTCTTGTCATGAGCCTAATATACCATTTGCTTTTGCCTTTCCCAGACATCAAAAGTAAAAATGGGCGACTAGAAGGCGGATCTACACAATGATTAAAGATAAGACAGCTGGATGGACAGATGGATGATGTAAATACATAGTAAATTATTAAGAATGTTTTTTTTTTCTTTGGGTCTGTGATTTATTTTTAACCATCATTTGCTGTACAGTGACAGATCAGCGTAATTGTCTTATTGAGGATCCAACTCTTATCGACTGCATTATTTTCCTCTAATGCCCAAAGCGTTAGATACAATTATTTTCTCAAAGTTGTAATGATTGCATAACCATTGTCTAATCACATCCCAGTTAAAATGGCTTCCTGATGGAGGGAGTGCTCTGTAGTAGACAGATCACATCTTTCAACACTTCCTGATTCCATGGCTGATAGAGAAGTGGTGGGTTTCCATTATTATGTACAACGATGACTCTGTCCAGAAGTACTGTATTGTACTAGTACACATGCAAACTGTTCTTAAATGGAAGCAAAAAGTTGTATTTTGATAGACGTCAATCTTTCACGTCTGCTTCAATAGTCTTGCAAACAATGAATCTTCTTGAATCCCAATCTGTTTTTTCTTAATCTATTTCAGAAAAATGTTAGTCTCAAAACTCTATGCGTCTGATTGGTTAAAAAAAATGAATATAGTTAATTGGTGTGTGTGTGTGTGTGTGTATATAAAAAGGCAGGAGGCTGTGTTTGTGAAGCATGAGGTTGTACAACATTCTGTGTACCTTAGCTAGGTTTGTCTTATTCATGTGTTTTTGTGTTTTTCTTTTCAAGCAAGTGGGCTTGACCCACAGAAAACTGTAGCTGAATCTTACAGTATTTCACTCAGTCCAGGTGATTGTGTCAATATCCATCACAGGTCAGGGACCCTGTAAATGATCCATTCATGGAGTGATGGAATTAGCCTACAACTTTATTTGTTTTCAAGACTTGTTCTTTCCATTTCTTTGTTTTTTTCTTTTTTTCTTATTATGTTTAACTATATGTAGTCATTATTACTGAGAGCTTTAATGATTTGAGTTCCTGTTTGAATTTGCCTGCTGTGAATGGTGTCTGGTGGGCTGTATACATGTGCAGGAAGGCGTCCCCTTGTTTAAATGGATGCCTATGCAGCTCTTCACCCACACCTACTGTTTACCATAGCGTAGATTGAGGTGTTGCATAGGAGGCAGGGTCTGGTACTTGATGGAGGACAGGACAGCCCCATTCACCTGAACCAACACAGGAATGAATCACAGACCAAACAGTCAAATCTGTCTCGTATTTAGATGATCTATACACATAGTTCAATAATGAGCCCGTAGAGAACACTGGGATGTGAAATTCCTGTGGATCCCCGGTAGGAGTTTAGGGTGAATACACCCCCTTCCTCTCCTTCTGAGGGTGTGGCCTCCAGTATTCTAACACACGACAGTCTGGTCCATCAGCAGGCACCCCCCCCCCCCCCTCTTTTCTCTCTGTCCCTGTTGTTACCGTTAAGTTGATCTTTAAAACGTGTGCTGTGTTTATTTTGAATGTGGAAACCTCACGTCCCCTCTTTTCGGCATGCAGACAGCGCTCCTGTTACCGTGCCGATGAATCCTCTGGAGTCGTTTGTGAAGGGAGTGGTGAGCCTCATGATCTTCGGTGTTGCGTATCTGCTGTGTTCACACGTTTCTACCTTTGAGCATTCCTAAACGGACCTAGATGTGTGTACCGAGGCAGCCAATCAGGTTGCAGAGAGCCCCAGGCTGGCTGTGTTTGAACACTGGACAGACGGAAGCTTCCATCGTCAGTCAACGTTCTGAAATGTTGTGTGGCTTAAGACTCTCTCCAAACTGATTGGGGCCTCTCTTATTGTAGTGATGTCATTTCTCATGTATTGGAAGTTCTAGACGACCATGGACACATGGCTTCAATGGCTGTTTGATATATTGATGTGGTGATCCCATTGTTCTGACACGTGTAAAATAAGTGACTCCTCCATCGATGTCTAAGAAATAAATAACGTATTCCAATGACACAGCCCATCTCGTTCTTATTCAATATTATTCTTAAACTAGATTTAGGCTTCACGTTTACTATACTCTATACATATTTGAGCCACTAGGTGGTGTTAGAGTAGAAGCCATCGTTTGACGGATGAAAGAACAGCACCATGACTTCATTAAGTGGCAGATTGTGGAGGAACTAGGTCTATATTTCGTAGCTACCCACTATTAAGTTTGTCTCTGGAGGAGGGGATCCCACACTGAATTGCTCATCCCAAAGTTTCTTCCATTTTGTCCTGAGATTTCCTGGGAGATTTAATTGAATGTGCAGTTTGTGAAGACCTTTGACGTTGCAGTAAAAAGGGATATGCAATATAAAAACCTAAAGTGGATATAGGGAAACATTTTATCAGCACCCATTTAATATCCCACAATAATCAGAATCTGTTTTATTCGCTATGCAAGATATACGAACACAGAATTTACTATGGCAGGAGAGAGCAAGCATAGAACATATATGGAACATAATAAGGGTAGATAAAAATGTAATAAAAAATGTAATATAAAATACAATTAAGATGAAAGTGAGATAAAAGTGGGCACTATCAATAGCAATATGGGATTTCTAGCTCGAGAACCACACTATTTGTTTTAAAACCACTTCACTGTAATGCTGCAACCAGTTCCTAGATGTGTTTACATAAATGGCAATAAAACATCCTGTATCCTGTGTGTCCTGTATCCTGGATCCTGTTCACAGTATACAGTGGAGTCTCCTCCTCGGTCCCTCCATCCATTGGGCCCCCCTGTGGTGAGGGGAGGAGGAGCGCGTTTGGCCCCTCCGACTCTCCGTACTGGAGACAGGGACACAGCATCACCCATCCAGACCATGATCCATCCAAACACTACGGGACTGTCGGGGAATAACTATATAGTGGATTTCTCTTTGCTTTCGGATGTTTTCCTTCACATAGTTCATCAATGAATAAGAATAAGGGATTACGCTGCTTAGTCAGATGGTATATTATGACTGCAGAAATTAATATGACCGATTGTATCTTCTGCTAGTGCGTTATATATTGTTTTTTTTAAACCTCATCTCGGCACTATGTCCCAGTTTCAGACTATATGATATGATGAGGATATAGGCAGGTTGATGTAGGATGGAGTCTTTATAGGATCTTCGTGCAGCATCAGCAACGACAATGCACGAATAGAGGATTTGTCTTGAAGCACAAGGTAAGACGGCATGCATGGTTTCATCCGTTCAAAATGATGCAAACTAGAGTTTTCCTCTTTATTTCCATAGCCTGGTCTATTTAACCTGCCATTTTGGATCATCCCCCTGTCTTTGTTTCATCCACATTCAGAAGCATCACCGCCATTCTATCCACACAACTGCAGTTTTCCATCGTTTCCACATCGTTGGCATCAAGCTGAATTAAATGCTGACTGCCAGCATCATAGATGGCTATGGCCAGCAGGGCATAATCAGCTGGTCCGACATCCCTCCATGTCAGCACATGATCGAGACTAATTCAAATGTTTCCCTGAAATACTTACTGATCTAACTGTGTTTTTCAGTAGTGGACCCCAGTGGTGCTCTGGGCAGGTGCTGCATGTCAGATGATCCATGTGAAATGCAGATCAAAGTAGAACAGCATGATCAGATGGCTTGAAATACCTAATCTGGCCTTTAATCATGTTATTTTGTATATGTATCATATCTGTAATCTACAGACTGATGTTGATGGACAGATGATGATTCAGACTTTGTACAACTTGTTCCCGACCATGTGGTGCTGGTTCTCCTACAGCAGGGGTGTGGAAGTGTGTGGTATGGAGGACCAAGAGGGTGAAGGTTTTCACATCAACCAAGCACTGCTGCAGCTGATTTGACTGAGTAGAGAAACTTATTATTGAAATCCGATGGTGTAGTTGCTTGGTTGACACGAAAACCTTCATCCTCCTGGCCCTCGATGGGAAGTGGTTTGACACCACTGTCCTACAGCCTCTGATCATTTAGTCTGTATCCTCGCGTTGGGCTTTGTCCTTTGGCATCGTTTCCGGAGGTTTCAAATGAGACCCACTACAAGTAGAACTAAGCACCAGGCAGAAGATAGGAGGGACGTTTCATCATGAACTCCTGTTCAAAATTCACCATCCACTACACCAGGGGTCTCCAATCCTGGTCCTCGAGGGCCGCTGTCCTGAAGGTTTTAGATGTTTCCCTGCTCCAGCACACCTGATTCTAATGAAGCGTCGTTATCAAGCTCTGTGGAGGTGTGCTGGAGCAGGGAAACATCTAAAACCTTCAGGACAGCGGCCCTCGAGGACCAGGATTGGAGACCCCTGCACTACACCCTTCGCTCTTACCCAGAAACTGGGTAGCTCTTGGAAAATGCTCTGACACGGAGATCCAGGTTACGAGGCGTCACAGGTTTTATGTTCAGGCAATGACTGTTAACAGCGGTCGTCTCAGAGAGTGCTAGTGTTTTGTGAGAATGTGTGAATGTGGTCGAACCCTTGGGTCCGTTAGTCCCGGACACAGACAGCATAGGGAGCGTTCTTTCAGGGGGAGTCTTTCAGCTTAGGATATGTTGTCATGGGAACAACAAGACCTGAGCGACGAAGGTGGCTCGGGGTAGGAACACCTCAATGTCTTGTGTGTTCGGTGACTTTCTGCTTGGTTTTCAGCTGTTTCCAGTCAGAGGCGTCGTTGACTCGATTCAGTCTAAAAATGAAACCGTTGTCATCGTCTATTTTGGACCTGATTAGTTTACTGCAGCGTATGTTAACGGCCGTCACATCAGTGGGCAAGGTTACACAGATGGCATTCAGGTGGTCTGAAAACGCCGGATACACCTTCGTGTCGGAAATCCTCTGTGGGATCCTGTCGTTGCCCTGAAACAAATCCAGCCTTTTCTTCACAGAATCCCTGTGAAGCCCTTTTGCATTATGGGTTCATTTAGTTCTTGGCTCTGCGGCCAAACGAGCAGCTGGATCTGGTGCAGCGAGGGGGGGGCAAGGCAGGCCTGTATTCCATGGTGAAGGGTCCCCTTGGTCTCTGGAGGTTTAGCAGCTTTGGAGCACAGCCACGTCTGCCTTATGCGTGCATGTGATGAATTAGACCACATGCTGGGCAGACAGAAGTCAGAGCAAAGATGGGATCCAAATCCGTGTTCATGGACACGGTACACGTATGCTACACACGGGCATTCTGATAAAACCTGTGTGCTGTGAGTCCGCTGTGTGTGTGTGGTGAATGGCAGCTACTTCAGGGTGTGTACTACGGTACATGGGGAGCGGTGGGCTTGTGCGATAGCCAGCCTGGACAGACAGCAGAGTCGTGCTGCAGCGATCCTGGCTGCCTGTCAGCGTCTCTGTCAGAAGAGATGAATGTAACGTTCGATCCCTTGGCTACTGGAGCCACTGTGCCTGCCCAACTTTGTAAACGTTTAGTTAGTTTGGTGCCTGTGTGGGCTAGTGCTGGGAATATATCAAACAAGTGTGCTCTGTGATGATTAATGGTTAGCAGATTGGATTTGGGTTGCGTGTGTCTTTGTGCGCACGTGTGTGTGTGTGTGTGTGTGTGTGTGTGTGTGTGTGTGTAGAGGCCCGCTGTCCTGATGATAATCACCCTGAAGTGTGAAGTCTGACAGTTTCGTTTGTATTCCTCAAGATAGAATCATCTTGGCTGTTCGTCTGGGATGTTGTGTAATATTGTCGGCCGTGTTGTCGTGACGATAAATCCTGACTGCACTCTAACGTCTTTATTGTCTCTGTACAGGAAACGATTCTGTTGCACACGGGTATCACTGTATTATCACACAGACAGAGGTACTGTGTTCATTGTTGGAATCCTGGAGTTGAAACAGTCAGTCACCTTGAAAATAAAGCCCAGGAGGTTGGTGTAGACATGCGTTGCGGACCGAGGTATCTCTGCACGGATACTAGCTGTCCCGTCTTCAGGCTCGACTATTTCTGATCACCGTGGTAACCGTTGCCGTGGGGAGGGGAGAGGACAGGGAGGTGCGATGGCTCTGGGCCTGTGTCAGGGTGGAGGTGAGGGGCTGTGGCTCCTCCCAGGAGGGCCTGGCATAGCGATAACAAGATTGTAGAGAAAGAGGGCAGTGACTGGGCTGTTTGGCCTCCTCACCCCTCCCTGTCTGTATTTATCTAGTCTTTAGTCTCCTAGTCCTCTGTCAAGCCACACCTACGACCCCTGTTCAGGACGCTGTCTGTCCGGAGACGGAGCCAAACACTCAAGTCTCTCAAATAGAGACCCTGTGGAATCCATGCCAGTCGAAGCATTAGACTTATTGCTTGTCCTGGCTAAGGGGTGATTTGTTGCTCTAGAATGAATCCTTTTGATTGGACCGTGCTTTCTAGTCTTGTTTGTTTTTGGGTGCGTGTAGAGTCGTGTTTGAATGCCGCTCCAATCAAATGTTTTCCCGTTCGTGACAGGCAATTATGAAGATGTATCTGGAGCTGACTGGAATGGTGAGCCAACGGAACGACAGATCCTTCATTTCTGGCCTCGCACAGCAGAAGAACAGATTGTTATAGCGGTAGCCTGAATAAATACAGAGGCTAACTATGGAGTAATCCTGTTCAGAAGAGCATACGCAGCCAATACTGGAATGTAGCCTTCTAGATTCTGTCTACCTTTGAAAAGACGTGGCGTCGGGCTCTGGAGAAAGATAGCATTTTGTTATTGGTGACCCAGATCCTTGCTGCTGTGGGGTTTGAATCCTTTCCAAATATAAACCTCATGATTTTACTATTTTATCAATCCGCTCTTGGCCTACGCAGTAGAAGTTATCGCAAACGGTTCCTGCAGCAAGTAACACCATATCTGTTGGTATTCTATCTGGGTTACTGTCTGAACTGTACCAAACCCTTTCAGAAAGGTTCAAGAATGGCCCTCGCAAGACCAAGTCTCCGAATGCTGTAAATGTAATCATCATTAATTTCACCCTCTCCAGCGGGCACTGGGTAATGAAGAGTCTTAACCTACCACACGTGTGCAAGGGCCTTAAAACCCACACAGACTATCAAAGCAAGACATTCAAGCTTTTTATGTATTTCCTCTCGTATCTGCGTCCCTTTAGAGCGTGCTATCAGTAGTGGGTACAGGGGTAGCCTGTATTGAGCTGCCAAGCCAAAGATAAGGGTCTTAAAGACGATCTTTGCCGAAAGCAAGACGTGAGCTCTTGTGACATCAGTGCTGGAGATGCTAGCACAGGCTATCCTCGTGCCCCATGTTATCAACTATAGCACGTCTATTGCATTTTTGATGAGGCCGTGGGGGGTGGGGGGGGGGGGGGTGTGGAGAAGGGAGGCTGTTTGGACTGGTGCATTGTGGGCCTGGGGCCTGGAGAGGAGGCCAGGCGGGCCATCTCAATCAACCTCCTTTTTTTTCTAACCCTCACGTAGTGAGTTGTAAGCCTCTTCACCTCTTCACATCTTCTGCCCCCATGTGCCTTCCTGCCCCCGGCCGCAGAACCCGTGGAAAGGGGCTGAAAGGAGGCCTTCTAGTGTCTGACTCGGAAGTGTGAGGCACGGATGATGAACGTGTGATATCTCTACTTCGGATGACGGACAGATGTAGCATTGTTCCAAACTTAAACATTCGTTATGTTCCGTTTCCACATCAGCGCTCCCCAGCTGTCTCATCTGATATGAACCGAGAAGCAGTGTCACATGAGGCCTGAGGGCATCGCTGGAAATATCTGCTGAACAGTTCTCTGAACTGAACTCTCTCTGTGGAACTGTGCTGTGCTGTGGATGGTGCGCTTAGAGGGAGGGAGTCAGAGGGAGGGAGGGAGAGGGAGGGAGTCAGAGGGAGGGAGTGAGAGGGAGGGAGTCAGAGGGAGGGAGTTATTGGGAGGGAGTCAGAGGGAGGGAGTCAGAGGGAGGGAGTCAGAGGGAGGGAGTCAGAGGGAGGGAGTCAGAGGCAGGGAGTCAGAGGCAGGGAGTCAGAGGCAGGGAGTCAGAGGGAGGGAGTCAGAGGCAGGGAGTCAGAGGGAGGGAGTCAGAGGGAGGGAGTCAGAGGGAGGGAGTCAGAGGTAGGGAGTCAGAGGGAGGGAGTCAGAGGGAGGGAGTCAGAGGGAGGGAGTCAGAGGGAGGGAGTCAGAGGCAGGGAGTCAGAGGGAGGGAGTCAGAGGGAGGGAGTCAGAGGGAGGGAGTCAGAGGGAGGGAGTCAGAGGTAGGGAGTCAGGGAGGGAGTCAGAGGCAGGGAGTCAGAGGGAGGGAGTCAGGTGGCTCAGCAGGTTAAGGCGTTGGCCTCATGAGGTTGTGAGTTCGAACCCTGGCTGTGATTACGTGACGTTGTGTCCTTGTACGAGGCACTTCAGGGGGCAATGTCTCTGTACTTACTGTAAGGCACTCTGGATAAGTGCGTCTACTCAATGACTACTATAATATACCTGTCATGGCCGATGTTGTCAGCAGCTCTTTGTGGGTAGTTTGGCACCCTGAGGTTTGGAACCTTATGAACAGCTTGAAGAGGGAAGAACAGGAGGAAGATTCAAACTGAAGAAGCTGAATGATAATGGAGAATAAAACAGGGTTACCACGGTACTTACAGTAAGTAACCATGACGATATTTATAGTGAGTTGCTCGCCACCTTACCTGAAATAACGCCTCAAATAATGACCTTAACTAACAGCGAGCAGCCCCATTAGCTGCCTCGTCTGGGGTTTACACATCCTGAGGTGAATCATGGAGACGTCCAGCAGAGAAGGCTTTAGAGGTTTATAAATGATCAATTATAGACCCATACATTTAACTGAATTAAAGTTTAATATGACCAGGGCTACCTGTGTTAGCTGTCAGTTTGTTTTGGATAACCTCCGACCAGTTCTTGAGCGTTGGCTAAAAGCTTGGGTTTTCAAACATCCATTTGGTTTTTCTGGAAGGATGTAGTAAAATATTCATCCCGCACACATTACCATCGCATCCGGAGTGCCACACTTTGAGGCCGGCGTGTTTTAAAGAGCCGGGGAGAGCTAATATTGGTTTGGCAACCTCATTAATTCCGTTTTTACTGATGGATACTTCCACGATAGTGTGTTGGATTCGGATTGGCCGATTCAGGATGTCACATCATTCCACAGCTGAACTTGGACACGTTTCAAAATGTGACAGGAAATGAACGTGTCAAATGACTGAACTTATAGCCTGTTGGTGAGCAGTAAGGTGGGAGTGCTGTACTATTCCCACTGTTTCTCCCTGTCCCTCCCCCTCCTGTGTCTCTCTCTCCCTGTGTCTCTCTCTCCCTGTGTCTCTCTCTCCCTGTGTCTCTCTCTCCCTGTGTCTCTCTCTCCCTGTGTCTCTCCCTGACCCTCCCCCCTGTCTCTCTCCCTCCCTGTCTCTCCATCCATGCTTGCCTGCCACCACCACTTAATGTCTTTCTGTTTTGCTTTGAAATTTTTCTAGGCTTGGTAGATGGACAGTTCCCAGAGATAGAGCGAGCATCACCACATTACCATTTAATATACACTTTTAGAGTGAAATAAACTATTAACTCCCTTATCGAAGCGATTTAAGTGTCCGATAGCTAAGTGGATGAAGAGAGGAAGTGTAAGGCTGGCGTGCTTCTCATCGATCTGTTGTCCTTCAGGTGTGAGAGGTTACGACTGGAGGCGGTGACCCGGGTGTTCGGAGTCCAGCGGCGATCGGAGAGGCCAGGCCCAGGGGCTGACTGACCGCATGCCCGTAGCCGTGGGTGGGGCTCTGCGTCGGCCCCGCCCTCCACCATGACGCGGCTGATGTTGGGTCGAACCCTGGAGCGCATCTGCAAGGCGGTCCTGCTTCTCTGCCTGGTCCACTTCCTCATCATGATGATCCTCTACTTTGACGTCTACACCCAGCGCTTTGACATCTTCAGTCGCCTGCACAACGGACGCAACGCCACCCGGGGGGGCTCCGGCGGCCATCACTTCTACTATAACCTGTCCAGGCCCAACGCTACCTTCAGTAGCTACCTGGCCACCGCAGACCACCTGCTGCCCACCAGGAAGTCCCTGAGCAACCACACACCAACCACCAAGCCCGTGCCCCCCTGCCCTGAGATCCCACCTGGCCTGGGTAGGTGCCCTCTCTGCCGCCCTGCTGCGGAGCTCTTTACAGGCTCTCTGGGTGGGCATGCATGGGGCTGGGGTTTGAATGGGTTTGTTACAGGATAGGAAGATTGCATTTCAGGTGTTTGATCACCTGAACACATTGTTCTTCGATTGTTTTGTGATCTGGGTGTTGCCTTACCTGGTCTTTACTTGCGAGGCTGATATTGAGAGCCGTGCAGCCTCTCGTGGTTGTCGAACATGAGCAGTGCCGTGAGGAAGTGGTTGGCTAAGCGGTTAGGGAATCGGGCTAGTCATCGGAAGGTTCCCGGTTCGAACCCCGGCTGTGCCAACATGACGTTGTGTCCTTGGGCGAGGCACTTCACCCCACCTGCCTCACAGGGGGGAATGTCCCTGTACTTGCAGAAAGTCTCCCTGGATAAGGGCGTCTGCTAAATGACTAAGTGTAAATGTAAACAATCAGGTATATGGATCCAGTGATGTGAACATGCTGTTGAGAGGATACACTTACCAGAAGTTCAGATTGGAACTCTTCTTACTGTCCAGAAACACAGCAGAACAGATGTACGATCCAGTTACAGAGAGAGCTGCTGTTACTCAATGGTGTTTTTCTCTTGGGGCAGTGTGAAGTATAGGAATGGATTTAAGTCAGCTCTTGCCATTGTAATATTTCACCCAAACAAACGGCATCCATTGAAGTAAGCCGTGCTGTAACACAAACCACAATCCACTCTTTAGAAAATATTTATGAAAGTCAGATCAGGACTCCAGTCAGATGGACTGGGATGTTCGTACTAAAACCAAGTAACTAGGGAAGCCTTTATAGTACTCACTGTACCTTTATTATGAATTCCCTTTGGTCAGCAGAACAGGGGTCTCTAATGATCCTGCATGTCATTGTATAGGCCCAGCCTGTTCATTATGAACGTGCTGAAACACCATTTGATATGCCTGCAAGCAGCCCACCCCTGCCACCCAGATCCAGCTAATGAGTTTTAAGTCAAGCTCATGAGGGATCTGGGGAGAAGCTCTCTCTCTCTCTCCATCCCTTTCTCCCTCTCTCTCTCTCCCTCTCTCTCTCCCTCTCTCTCTCTCTCGCTCCATCCCTTTCTCCCTCTCTCTCTCTCCCTCCCTCCATCTGTGTCTCCCTCCCTCCCTCTCCTTCTCTCTCTCTCTCTCCATCCCTTTCTCCCTCTCTCTCTCCCACCCTCCCTCTGTGTCTCCCTCTCCTTCTCTCTCTCTCTCTCCCTCTCCTCTCTCTCTCTCTCCATCCATTTCTCCCTCTCTCTCTCCATCCCTCTCTCCCTCTCTCTCTCTCTCCATCCCTTTCTCCCTCTCTCTCTCCATCCCTCTCTCCCTCTCTCTCTCTCTCGCTCCATCCCTTTCTCCCTCTCTCTCTCTCTCTCCGTCCCTTTCTCTCTCTCTCTCCCACCCTCCCTCTGTGTCTCCCTCCCTCCCTCTCCTTCTCTCTCTCTCTCTCTCTCTGTGTCTCCTGACCCCTCACCACACACAGACACACACACACACACGAGCACGTAAACACCAACCCACTCTCCGGCCCTCCCCCTTGCCAGATTCGGAGGTTGCCATGTTTACTCTTGAGATTGCAGTTCGTTGTTTCTGAAGGCCACAACAGCACTTAGCTTGTACTGCTTCTTCTACCCAACACACACGCACGCACACACACACACACTCTCTCACACACACTCCTGCTAGAGTTTGTTGATGGACTATCTCTAAGCCTGTAACAAATCCCTGGCTTTACGAGATCCATAATTGCATTGTAACGCGGGTTGGACTGCAGAGTTAGCGTTAGGCTTTGTTACCTAATGGCATGTTGACGCAACGAAACACTCGAACTTGTGTTTCCCTCAGGCGCTGGGCTCACATCATCATCCCTGTACTTCAGATTCACAGAGCCGGGGTCAGCCTTAAAGGGGACAGTTTAGCCAAAGTTGGCTCAGATGGGGTACGACCACAGATATGAACTGATTAGAAGAGACAGAGGCGAAGAGAGATGTTACTTGTCTGTGTTGTAGCCATGCGGGAAATGATAAATGCAACGAAACAACAAGAAAACACATGAAATGGGAGAGGGGGGGAAAAGGATGTTCGATTCTGTGATGTTGACTGAAACGGCCCATTCTAGGTCGCTATCCAGGGCTGTCTGTCTGGTCTAAATGGAGATGTTTGTGTCCTAGTCAGTCAACTTCAGATTGGGTGACGAGGGCTGTTATTAGGTCCTGGGTGGTGGTAGACAGGGGAGGTGTTGTGTCTCCTACATGCTGTCTCTCTGCGTACGACATTCCGAGCTCTGTGGTTGTCTCGTCAACAGATCTAGCATTGCTGACATTCAAAAACGATCCTCGCTGCATGGTGATGAACGGCATTATGGGTGACGGGTCCTTTTGATAGCGTCTCGTTACGACGGCGACGTCGCTGGCTGAGATGAAGGATGCTGGAATCATGTTCTCTTTTTCCTCACTTTCTCTCTTTTCTCTCTCTCTCTCTTTCCTCTCTCTCTCTCTTTCCTCTCACTCTCTCTTTCCTCTCTCTCTCTCTCTTTCCCTTTCCTCTCACTCTCTCTTTCTTCTCTCTCTCTCTTTCCTCTCACTCTCTCTTTCCTCTCTCTCTCTCTTTCCTCACTCTCTCTCTTTCCTCTCTCTCTCTCTTTCCTCTCTCTCTCTCTTTCCTCTCTCTCTCTCTTTCCTCATCTCTCTCTTTCCTCACTCTCTCTCTTTCCTCACTCTCTCTCTTTCCTCACTCTCTCTCTTTCCTCTCTCTCTCTCTTTCCTCTCTCTCTCTCTTTCCTCATCTCTCTCTTTCCTCACTCTCTCTCTTTCCTCTCTCTCTCTCTTTCCTCACTTTCTCTCTTTTCTCTCTCTCTCTCTTTCCTCTCTCTCTTTCCTCTCTCTCTCTCTTTCCTCTCTCTCTCTCTTTCCTCACTCTCTCTCTTTCCTCACTCTCTCTCTTTCCTCTCTCTCTCTCTTTCCTCACTCTCTCTCTTTCCTCTCTCTCTCTCTTTCCTCTCTCTCTCTCTTTCCTCTCTCTCTCTCTCTCTCTCTCCTCTCTCTCTCTTTCCTCTCTCTCTCTCTTTCCTCTCTCTCTCTCTCTCTCTCTCTCTCTCCTCTCTCTCTCTTTCCTCTCTCTCTCTCTCTCTGCTCCCTCGTCTCTGTTCCTTCGCATCCGTCTGGCGCTCCGTCTCTTTCAGTCTGCTCATGTCTGTCTCTTGTGCCCCTCCCTCCCAGTGCCTTTCTGTCATTTCCTTACCTCCGTCTCTCTCCATCCAGAGATGAAGTAGGTGCCTGGGGTGATGATGAACGTAAAAGCCTGAATACTGAGCATGCCTGTGTGTGTGTGTTTATAGTCACAGGTGCAGCTAGAGGGTATGGATGGAGGGATGAAGGCGAGGGGGGCCACAGGGATTGGCTTTGGCCTGGGACACTGTCCAGCCCCCAGCCTCTAGCCCCCAGCCCCCAGCCCCCAGCCCCTGGCCTTCAGCCGCCATCCTCCAGACCAGCTGACAGGTGCTGCCTTTGTGCATTCTCCACGGCTTTCCTTGTCAAGGGTTGAGGTGTGTGCGTACGTGCGTACGTGCAGTAGCGTGTGTGTCTGGAATTGATGTTTTTGTCCTGAAAGCTGTCACTGCATTCTCCAGTGCCGGCTTCTTAACAAAACAAAATGAAGAAATCTCCACAGAAAGTCTTTACTTTCCTGTGACGAGAAAAACAAGTCTGCATATCTTTATTTTTCACCACAGGGTTTCCTAATAATTTACGCCCTGCCTTAGCTCAAGGGGTTGTCATCTGTCACTCACAAACATGGCACCAGAAAGTATAATGGTCTCCTGGCTCCTGCTTGTTGACAGCCTGGAAGTGGAAACCTGTTCTTAAGCTACTAACTGTTAATGCAGTTCTTATTTATGCCACTGTAAAAATGAAAGATGTTTTTTTGAATAAGTCAGGGTGGAGGAAATAGCCAATCGCAAGCCCCCACCCCCACTGAGAGCTGAGTGGCAGCTCGACCAATCACAGGAGACATGTCTTATTGGTGAGGGATGCTGAGGAAGTGGAGAGCCTTCGGCTTTTCATATAAGTGCCATCTTTAAATTGATTTTTTTTTTTGCCGTAACCTATTAGCACTTATCCTCATTAGCCTGCCGAATAAGCATTCCATTCATAATCATTAAATCTAATGAAATGGATTCCAATCCAAAACGATCTAAATGATCATGTGTTGATTTCTGCTTGTCTAGAATAGGGGCGTCAGATGGCTCAACGGTTAAGGCGTTGGCCTCATGATCGGAAGGTTGTGAGATCAAGCCCCCGGCTGTGCCAACATGACGTTGTGTCCTTGGGCAAGGCACTTCACCCTACTTGCCTCAGGGAGAATGTCCCTGTACTTACTGGAAGTCGCTTTGGATAAAAGTGTCTGCTAAATGAATAAATGTAAATAGTGTACATGCCATACGCTGTTGCTGTGCTGAGTATTCACTCAGGATTCGTGCTCGCCTGGCTGGTCTTGACCCCAGCAGTGACCAAGGTTGCGTGATCGCTAGCTAAGTGACTTTCAGCTGAGGCTCGACTTCTTTCAAGCTGCAGGACAACATTCTCTTTACTTATTCATCCTCTGCATTCTCCTTCCTGTTCGTGCCAGCACTCCTGATCCAGCGCTCTCTCTTTGAATGCTGGAATGGTGCTTTCATTTCTCGCTGTGTTTAAATCCAGCTGGCCATGTCATCCCGGCAAAAAGACATGGCACCTGGGCCAGTGTGTTTCTGTATCGAGGGCAATCAAAAACTACTCTATCGTCTATGGACCTGCTCTGCATTCTGTCTACTGGCAATCCCATTTGACTGCATTACGGCTCGAGTGAGATACAACATTTACATTTTACATTTAGTAAATCAGCAGACGCTCCTATCCAGAGCGATGTACAGCAAGTACAGGGACATTGCCCCCCCACCCTCACCCTGAGGCAAGTAGGGTGAAGTACCTTACTAAAGAAGGTAGAGGAGAGTAAAACAGTACTTAGGGCAGGGGTGTCAATACCAAGGGGCTCAAGGACACAACGTCATGTTGACACAGCCGGAGTTCGAACCAGGGGACCTTCTGATTACAAGCCTGACTCCCTAACCGACTTCCCAGCTCATGATACATGTGTTTAAGTCATGTTTAACTTGGCCCTGGTTATGGTTTCTCAAAAGCAAGGACAGCCCTTTGTCAGCTGAGCTGCGCAAGGCAAATCAGCAGGGATGGGTACATCCCTCTTCTGACATTACTGTAGTCAAGATAAGTGGTCGCTGAATAGAAGCAGTTTATTACCTTCACATTTTGTGGCGGCTTCAATAGCACAACCGTCTGCTTTTATATCGACTAAGAGTCAATTATCCCTGGTGGAGAAAACCACCCTGACCCTGAGCACGACGGCAGAAAGCTCTGAGCTCTGTAACGGGAGCCTTAACGGCCTTAAGAACCAGACTGAGGCTCCCCCCGCTCCTGACTGGACCCAGCGCAGGAGCCCTGTTGCTGGGCACGATCCCTGAGCCCCACACCTCAGATCCTTGGCAAAATCGCACGAGTGTTCTTCCCTGTTATTTAATGGAGCAGCATTATTACAATTGTCCCATCAGGTCGACATCTGGCGAAGGCTAGCGGAAACGTAATCAATAAAATGATGGGTTCTTTGTGTGAATGGTCTTTGCCTGTGTGTGTGTGTGTGTGTTTGTGTGGGGAGGAGGAGGACAGTGAATGTCTGTGTGTGTACTGTGTGTGTGTGTGTGTGGGGAGGAGGAGGACAGTGAATGTCTGTGTGTGTACTGTGTGTGTGTGCGTGTGTGTGCGTGTGTGCCGTGCGCGTGAGTCACAGAGAGGATGGAAAATTGCCTCTTTGTTCTCGTTCTCCTCTCACAGCCAGAGGGCCATTGAGACATGGCTCCTTCTAATGAGACGAACGGCTCGCTCTCCAAATGATAAACGACAAAACACTGCCTTGATATTGTCATCTGTACGGAAGCGGACGTCTCTCTCAGTGTCTCTGTATCTTTCTCGCTGGCTAGAGTGAGAAAAACAAGCCGCGACGACAAGCAGTGACAGGAGAGAGTCTAACCTCTGCTGCTGGATTAGTTCAAGCAGTGAACGAGGGCTTGGTTAACGATGCCACATATATGTTCTATGTTTGCTCATTTCTGCCACAGTGAATTCTATGTTTGTTAATCTTGCATAGCGAATAAACCCCATTCTGATTCTGATTAATCTACTCGCCCTGAGCCAGGGTGTGTCAAACTCCTCGATGGCCACTGTCCTGAAAGTTCTAGATGTTTCCCTGGAGCCATGGTCCCTGTCCTGACAGCTTTAGATGTTCCCCTTGCTCCGGCGAAACGGCTTTCAGGACGGTGACTCTTGAAGAATGGAGTTTGACACCCCTGCCTTAAGTACTGTTCTCCTCTCTACTAACACAGAATACCTTGAAATATATTGACAGCTGCTGTCAGTAATAGGCTTGGCTGTATAGGGATTCTGTGTGAGAAACATTTCAAGAGATTGAGTGCTTGCTGACACCGCTGTTATGTAATGTCATAGACATGCTAATGATGTTATTGACACGTAGTGAGGTGTTGGTTTATAGACCTCCTAAGACCTTGGTGTATCGCTACACATGATGGTAAGGGTCCACTGGAAGAAACAACCTGAAACATTCAATCTTCAAACGTAGGCTACTCACTGTGTTAACTCTTACATTGTAACCATGCCCAGTTTGAAGACTAAAAAACATTGTCATTTCTTCAGTCCTGTCAATTTCCTCCAGGCCTACATAAGGTAACATCTAGCCTATATATTATTCTTGCACATGAAACCCCTTGTGCTCGACTGTCACACAATGAGACAGAAGACAACGTTGCTCCTTGAGAGCTTGTTATTCCTACTGGTAAGTACATTATTAGGAGCAACAACAGTCTGTCAGTGAAGGAAAGGCTCTTGCTTTATATATAGTGTCCCCTTCGCTTGAGAAATGCCCGTGGATTCTTTCTGACAGGTGACAAAAGCTCTGGAAACATCTCGTTTACACCCTTAAACTGACAGCTGTCTGATTAGGCAGGCCAGACAAACCACCAATGTTGTCGTGGGGGGGGGGGGGGGGGGGGGAGTCGGAAGTCGAAAGAAACCTTCAGACCAATCCTGTCATATCACGTTAAAACAGCCAGCTCCTCTTGTCAATTTGTGTCAGTAAGAGATGGTGGATGTGGCAGAAACACATCATTTATGATCGTCAGTCATTTTTTTGTCAGATTTTTTTTCTTCCAGTGGAAATGTATCATTTTTTCGTTGCCCAAGTAAACATTTGCACGACTAATAATATGTATTGCTGGATAAGAGCTTTATTTAGATACTCTATACTGCAATATCTTTCTGCATTAATACTATTTGTCTGAATAGCAATCGTATATGAGATATGGAATACAGCCGTCTTATAAATATTGTAGTTACAGCCACACTGGACTAAACAAGAAAACTTGTCAAGATAACCATAAATATGAATATATATATACGAAGAAAAACATAAACTGTCGCAGCCTTTGCCATACATTTATTTCAGCATTAGTCATGCTATGCTTATCCATAATAAATGGTTTGCTGTCTTCACCCACAATCCCACCACACATCAATAGTTAACAGTTATCCCTTGGCATTACAATGATTTTCCATCCAATTTCAATTTAATTATGCATGTGTGAGAAAGAGAGAGAGAGAGCTCGGAACTATGGAAGTATTTGCTGATAAATGTCATCGGACATCATATCAGAAGGATTACTGCATTGAGAGATTTAATAAGGGATTAGTTAAATGGATTACGGGTGTAGTCGCCTCTCTGATGGATGAGGACTGGGGGCAAAGGTTTTTTTGGGCCCCTGCAGTGTGTCACCGTAAATGCCCCATCCCCAGACTATTACCCCCACCACCTCCCCCAGCGTCCCCCAAATCTCGCCCTCCCCACGACAGATTATGTTTGGATCACGGGAACCCATGCCGGACGGCTTCCACAGGAAGAGTCATCGTCATCATTACGCCCCCTCGGGCTGAAAGCACGGCCGTAGAATAACATGGGGAGGAGGAGGAGGAGGGGGAGGGGGAGGAGGAGGAGGGGGGAGAGATGGAACAGAAGGAATCAAGAAAAGAGTGGGTGGGGGTTGGGAAATGGGCAGAAGGAGGAGGAGGATGGGTGGATGGATGAAGAGGAGGAGGATGAGTAGGAGGAAAGAAATGCAGGGTGGTGAGGAGAGGAGAGGAAGGCTCTGAGGAAGAGGCAGACTGCAGACTGCATTAGCGTGGTGAGGGTGAGACACCAACCACATTCACTATCCGAGCGCCTGCATGTCAGGAAATGAGACCAGGCACCCTTTAAGGATACAGCGCAGCAGCTTTTAAAGAAGGTCATATGGAGCCATAGGGATATGGATGAGTGGACAGCATGTGTATGTTAGCTGTTAACGGTGCAGCAGGCAACAGTATCCAAAGATCAGCCAGGAAAGCAGGGGTCTCCAATCCTGGTCCTCGAGGGCCGCTGTCCTGAAGGTTTTAGATGTTTCCCTGCTCCAGCACACCTCCACAGAGCTTGATAACAACGCTTCATTAGAATCAGGTGTGCTGGAGCAGGGAAACATCTAAAACCTTCAGGACAGCGGCCCTCCAGGACCAGGATTGTAAAGAATTAAAATGTTCTGTTTGCACGTGTCCAGCACAGGGTATCCATGATAATCTTTAATGCATCAGCCGAATGTATCGGACTTGGTTCCAGTGTTGACAGTAAATCTTCCTAAAGATCGCCTAGAAGAAAAGAAAAAACTAAAAACGATTTGAAGTTTCTCTCACTCTCAATTACTATGCTTTCAGTGGCTTGGCGCAGCTGACAATCATCGCTTGGAGCGAGAATCCATTCAATTTACAGAGCTTTCCACTTAAACACTAGAAGACCTTAAGGTTTAAACCAGAAGTCTTTCATTTAGCGGCTTCAGTCATCAGGGCAGACGCACCTGAAGCAGTGACCTCTTGACCTTTTAACCGCCTCAGATGTCACAGCCCCAATTACAGTCCAGCCGGCGCTGATTACTGCTGACACCGGCCTCTGTGTCGGAACTGTAGTTGAAAGGTGTGTGTGTGGCCAGAGGTTCACACACTGGAATACAGAGGTTGTATTTATTTTCCATAACCTTTGACCTCAGTCCAATCAGACTGGGTGCATTTGAACAGCTGGGCCCAAAAAAATGAGGTTTCAGTCAAGTTCTGCGAAACGTTAACTTGTCAATAGTGAGCCGTAAGAGTTCCAAGGACTCTTTGTAACTGCTTCGCTATGACTGCTTTGCTTGGATCGACTCAATAACCAGAACAGTCCACTTGACTCAAATCTGTCAGCATGGCCTCCCTGTCAGCCATCTTGGCCTGACAGCAGTATGCTGATCTGAACTCCGAATGAACCAAGGTAAACATGGCAGCCGATGGAAATGTTGATTCACCCCAACTGCCCCACTGATGCTCGGTCCTTCTGTGTTTTCCCAGCTGTGTTAATCCATCGTAAACCAGCAACGTTAGCAACAGATAATCGCTGACAGTTGCTTGACAGATGCCTTTGACATCTGACGCACTTTTCAATCTGAAATTAGTCTTTACTACGTTTGACAGATTGGGGGGGGGGTTGCGGTTTTAATGTAGCTTTTATCGGAAATTGACGCAAATTCTGGGAAGCAGTCAGCAGAGCGTTAATTCGATGAGACTTAATTGCTTTTTTGATTAACCTCAAAGACGCTCATGCAAAATACTGTTGTATTTTATAAACATATGATGTTGCCATCTTTAATTTTGAGAGTTGTAACTCTGGCAGTAGATTTACGGGTATGTTGCCAGGGAATAAATATATTGAATAAATATAAATATTCATTTAGCAGACACTTTTATCAAAAGCAATTTACAGCAAGTACAAGGAAAATCCCCCTGAGGCTGAAGTAGGGTGAAGTGCCTTGCCCAAGAACACCAAGTCACATAGCCACAGCCGGGAATTGAACTCACAACCTTCCGATTAGGAGACTAATGTCTTAACCCCGTTGAGCCATCTGACTCCCAGCTTCTCTATACCCTTGATTCTAAGTGTCTAGTGAAAGACATCCACCAGGCATAAATCAGCCAGTGGTCTGGACCACTGTGATGATGATGAAGCAAGTCTTGAAGAGGGTCGGACGGCTGGAATGCTGAACAACCCAATGTGTCGGGAATGCAGAGTAATTGCTAGCGACCCTTTTCTCTCTACCGCAGAGGCGGAAGATTCCAGACTGGCTATCGTGGGCGGGAAACAGACCGAGTATTAATGGACCGTTCGAAGCGAGCTTAGTTACCCTGCTTGCCTTCAGTAAGGCAGTTGGCTGATTTATTACTATGGTATCTGTATGTAGGTCAGTGCTTAGTACTGTATCCCAGTAGCAGAAGCTTCAGAATCAATCTCACTCACAACAATTCCCTCAGCATCTAGACCCAGGACACCTGCTTTACTTTAGTGAACATTAACATACATGCTCTGACAGTAGGTGGTACAATCTTACCATACACGCTGGATGGTGCTTCAGGCTGCTGGACTTTATATCATTGCAAGAGATAGGAGGACATCCTGTTTGGGAGATTTGCTTGACTGTGTGAATAATGAGGGCAAAGGTGATGGATACAATGCAAAGTAAGGTGTTGTGTGACAACTGACCTGAAGCGTAACATCCTACCTGCAGCCCTGCAAAACATCCCTGGCCTTGTTTTCAGCGCAACTCAGCAAAAAAAATCTAAAAACTTTCAGCCAGTTCCCCTTCTCTATGCCAGCACAGCTTTCTTGGATCCATCTCCCATAAAGCTGTACAGAACAGGACCAAAGGTCTGGTTCGGGGGCCTGTAGTCAAGCTATTTTCTGGTCCAGACCTTCTGCTCACTTATCCTTCCAGCTGGCAGGGGTCTGGTAGGAAGGCAGGCTTCCCTGTCTGTCTGCTCGACCACGGACACAAGCCTGTCCGTTTGGCTGGATGGGATGGACCTGGTCCAAAGAGAGACCCAAACCTTCTGTCCTCTGCCCCAATTAGACATGAAGGCATTGGGTTTCACACTGGCAATAGGATGCAGCCTAGCTGGTGGCAATGTATCTGGGAAGGGCGTGCTGATTCTGTGTTGTGTATGCTAACGGCTAGCTGTCCTCCCACTTAAAAGCTGGTGGAATCGGATAATGTGGTCCAAGTTATCAGGGAATCTGGATTTCTGAACAGGAAAAAAATGTCAAATGTGCTTTTACTAACAGCTCCGTTAAGTATTCTCTCTCATGCACGTTGACCTATAAACCTAACATTTCGGCCTTGCAGTAGTGTAGTCCATATCTCCACGGTTACTGCAGAGAATTATTTATTTTTTGATCGCTTCCCATATTTAATGGAAATAATCATCCATTTATTTGCTCATGGATTAGACCATGTACTGTAGTTCTGTTCTAAATTTGTTCATCCATTAATTCTGTTTTCTCCTCCATCTAGCCTGTCTATCTTCATCTTGTGGTACCTCATCATATAGTTCAATGCTGTTCACGTTAAGATTACAGGGTAGTGTAAGTGGTAGGGTGAAGTGCTTTGCCCAAGGAAACAACGTCATGTTGGCACAGCCAGGGGTTTGATCCAGGTACCTTCTGATTTCTAGCCCAACTCCCTAACCACTCAGCCACGACTCCACTTCTATCGAACGCAGACAAAGTGGTCTACCTGGGACCCCTCATTTGTGATGGCAGGCCATTTGTCATTTCAGGGACTCGACCTCTAATGGTCAAAAGCGTCTTTGATGGTGGAGAGGCAGTTTGACAAGCAGCTAAACAAGGATGAATCAGTTCCTGTTTTGTCTCAGTGGAGCTGGCGGATCAAAAGCTCTGATCTGGTTACCTAGAGAGCTCCCCTCTTTTCTCCCTGCGTCTCTGTTCGTCTCTTTCTATCTCGCCCTCCTCCACTCTCTCGCTTTCTCGCTCTTTCCTCTCAACTCCTCTCCCTCTTTCTGTAGCTCCACATGAAAGAGCATGTGGACTGGACTGGAGAGAGAGAGAGGGCAGCTGGCAGATTGAAACAAAAGAAGCCTTCTATCCTCCCTCCGTCTCTCTTTCAGCTGTCTCTTTGAGAGGCTGGATCCAGGCCTGCTCGGTAATCCAACCTGCCACTCTGCCCATGGAGCTGATGGAGTCTGGTTGCCCCTGGTTTCAGCCTGCACAAACGCAAAAACTCAATTTAAGAGGATTCACAGCCAATCGGATCTAGCGCCTGAGGTCCACTTTCCCAGAATGCACCTGGCCGAGAGGCCTCCCTCCGGACGTTGTTTTTGTGTATTTTTTTTTAATGTCACCATTCTCATAGACATTTACATCTGAGTTTAGTGGAACATAGAAAATCAGTGTACTTTCAAGACCATTGAGCAATGCTATATCTCCATCACTATAGTCTGGACTGAGACTCCAGGAATAGGAGCAGGAGAAACAGCATTAGGGTTTGTGTGTGTGCGTGCAAGTGCAAACCGTCATATCATCAGATATTAGGCCCCTTCCTCCTCCTCCTCTTCCTTCTCCTCCCTTAAAATTTGAGTGAGCGACATTAGCTTGAGTTGAGTCGTTCATTATTTCCGGATGCATCCATAGTCTCATCTCTCCTTTCGTCTGAGATAGATGCACAAAGACATGTTGTCCTAATGATCGCTAGTTACCTTATTTAACACAACCATGTGAATAAGACTGCCTTTATATTCATCAAATGAGATATGTTATGATTTGATCTCAAGCAAATGGTCTACTTACCCCATTCACACACGCAACACACACCGTAGGCTCCCTAGGCAGGAGAACCTGAACCTTCCCCCCCCCTCCTCTCCACCCCAGCCTGCCTGCTCTGCGCAGCCCCCTCTGGATCACTTACAGCAACACTGCTGCTCCACCTTGTGAGAGTTTGTTTTCAAACTCTTCGCCTTTGAAACATGTCCAAGGGGAAACATGACTGAACAGCCTGCAATCTATTCTGCACAGCTCAGAGTTATAAATGGCTGCTTAACAGGAGAGGAGTTTTCCGAGGACCGCGGGAAAGAAAATAAACAGAGACGGCATTACTGTTGTACTTTGTTTACCGCCTTTTTCGGGTTGGAGTCCTGGTCTTGGTCCTGCGTCACATTTTGGCAGATAGTTTCGTATTTTGTATTATTTCGTTTTCTTGTTTAGAATAGAAAGAATAGAATATCAAATCCTTTATTTGTTCCCCGGGGGGGAAATTGCAGCAGCAGGGTAAAGTACAGCACACAGAGTTGCAGGGTAAAATATACAATTAGAGATACAATATAGTACAATATGAACAAAAGAAAAAATAAGAATGACAAATTAAGTGAGATAGACAAGTTATTGCACATAACGAATATTGAGATGACATTGTACGTTGGAACAACAAGACCAGCATGGGGAATGTTGTTTGTTTGTTTTTTTCTTCCACCCAGCAATCCAGCTTGTCATCCAGCCAGCCAGTCAGATAGCATGGTGTGGTCCTGGGCACCATGTGTGCTACCGTGTGGTGTCCTGGTAGAGCTCCCCCACAGGGACTGACATGGCAGTGGGAGACCTTTCTAGAGTCCCTGGTCTCTGGTCAGTCTGGCTCAGCTTGTAGCCCAGTTCATCTGGTTAGGACTTGAGGGAAGGTCATTGTAGACCAGGGACACCCGAAGACGGAAGGATAGCAGAACAGCCTCAAGGCAAGTTGCCGTCTGCCGCCCTGACCCGCGGTCCTCCACCGCCGGTGCTGCCCTGAGGTTACTGCCAGATTACACAGCTAGGGTGTCAAACTCCAGTCCTCGAGGGCCGCTGTCCTGAAGGTTTTAGATGTGTCCCTGCTCCTGCACACCTGATTCTAATGAAGGGTCGTTATCAAGCTCTGAAGAGCAGGGAAACATCTAAAACCTTCAGGAGTCTGGCTCTCGAGGGCTGGATCTTGACACTTGTGTCTCACAGAGTCTCAGTCCCTGAGGTCACAGCTATCCCAGAGCCACCCTGTCAATCGTTGAGCCGTTCATCCGATCCGGCCATCCAAAACAACACAGACATCCCAACCTCCCTCCCTTTCTCTGTCTGTCCAGGAGGGATGGGAGTCATGTGGCTGAGTGGTTAGGGTAGGGGTAGACAACCCTGGTCCTCGAGAGCCACAGTCCTGAAGGTTTTAGATGATTCCCTACTCCGACACACCTGATTCTAATGATGAGGCTTCCACAGAGCTTGATAACGACCCTTCATTAGAATCAGGTGTGCTGGAGCAGGGAAACATCAAAATCCTTCAAGACTCTGGCTCTGGAGGACCAGGGTTCCCTACCCCTGGGTTAGGGTGTTGGGCTAGCGATCGGAAGGTTGTGAGTTCGAATCCCCGCAGAGGCAACTTGATGTTGTGTCGTTGGGCAGGTCACTTCAGTGTTGTGATGTCCCTGTACTTGCTGTAGGTCGGCAGTAAGGTCTTTTCTGGGGTGCAGGATTGTGTTACCTTTGTTCTCCACCAGCTTCACGCATCACTTTCTCTCCTCCCTCTCATCCCTCTGTCCTCTTCTCTCTGTGGCTTTGTCCTTGTCTTTGGCCTTGTCTCTGTCTCTTCCCGGCCTTGTCAAACCCTGACCCTAGCCCTGGTCCTAGCCCAAGCCCTGGTCCTAGCCCTGGCCCTAGCCCTGGTCCTAGCCCAAGCCCTGGCCCTAGCCTTGGTCCTAGCCCAAGCCCTGGTCCTAGCCCTGGCCCTAGCCCTGGTCCTAGCCCAAGCCCTGGCCCTAGCCCTGGTCCTAGCCCAAGCCCTGGCCCTAGCCCTGGTCCTGGTCCATTCAACCCCCCTCCACGCCTCTCCGGAGGACAGGATGGACAGCATGACTGGATCGAGCTTGAGTCTCGATCAGCTTAAATTGGATTTCCAGATACGACTAATCTCTTTCTCTGCAGATCAGCAAGCTTTCCCCAGATATGAGTGCTCTGCCGCGCATGCGCACACAGGAAGTGTGGCTTTTGCCACCATTTACAGTAGCACAGTAGCTGGTACAGAGTTGGAACAGCTCCACATTGCTGCACTGCTGCTCGTGACATGATCAGTGAGGAGAACCTGTTTCCTGGACAGTGCTGGATATTAATGCCAAGGGCTAGGCTTCCCCTAGCACTGTGCTGTCATACTGGGTTATTTGGTCTCTTTCCCCTGATGGGTGATATTATTGTCTCCCAGGGTTGTTTCTGCTGGAATCTGTAGAAGCAGAGCTCTATTTAAAGACACGGCAGCCACACTGCTCCCTGCAAGCTTCCCTACCTCTATCTTTGTCTCTATACCTGGTCTGGCTGTCTCTCTCTCCTGGTGTGTCTCTATACCTGGCTGTCTCTCTCTCCTGGTGTGTCTCTATACCTGGCTGTCTCTCTCTCCTGGTGTGTCTCTATACCTGGCTGTCTCTCTCTCCTAGTCTGTCTCTATACCTGGCTGTCTCTCTCTCCTGGTGTGTCTCTATACCTGGCTGTCTCTCTCTCCTAGTCTGTCTCTATACCTGGCTGTCTCTCTCTCCTGGTGTGTCTCTATACCTGGCTGTCTCTCTCTCCTAGTCTGTCTCTATACCTGGCTGTCTCTCTCTCCTAGTCTGTCTCTATACCTGGCTGTCTCTCTCTCCTGGTGTGTCTCTATACCTGGTCTGGCTGTCTCTCTCTCCTGGTGTGTCTCTATACCTGGCTGTCTCTCTCTCCTAGTCTGTCTCTATACCTGGCTGTCTCTCTCTCCTAGTCTGTCTCTATACCTGGCTGTCTCTCTCTCCTGGTGTGTCTCTATACCTGGTCTGGCTGTCTCTCTCTCCTGGTGTGTCTCTATACCTGGCTGTCTCTCTCTCCTGGTGTGTCTCTATACCTGGCTGTCTCTCTCTCCTGGTGTG
>CM059328.1:962397-972397 GCA_030340685.1 Protosalanx chinensis
CACTCTCTCACCCAGGCACAGCTGCTGGTCTGTCATGGGACTTCCATGCCATCAGAGCCATTGGCTTCGCCTCATTCTGACCACAGCTTCTTTTTACTGACCTCTTCATGCCAGGTGGGGGCAGTGCAGTGTGTGTGTCACTTACTAAACTCCTCTATACTTTAATGTAAGGTGTGATTCTACTGGGGTGTCATGTGGCTGAGCGGTGAGGGTATTGGGCTGGTAAATAGAAGGTCCCTGGTTCAAATCCCGGCCGTGCTAACATGATGTTGTGTCCTTGGGCAAGGCACTTCACTCTAGTTGCCTCAGGGGGGGGGATGTCCCTGTACTTACTGTTAGTTGCTCTGGATAAGATTGTCTGTTAAATGACTCAATGTAAATGTATTAAGTCACCCATATGTTACTAGCTTTAATAGCGATCCCATACAGTATGCATTCAGACTCTACAGATACCCTGAATTTAAAACGTTCACACAGTTTTACATGACAATATTTGTTATCCACACTTTTGAAAATATTCGACATACAGGGCTTTGGAAAGTTAACCATTCCAAGTACTATTTCTGTGTCGAGTTGGACAATCGAGTTCAGGATAAACCCTATAGTATTTCTTAAACAGAGTCTCGCTCCTTATAAAACTGCCCCACGCCATTAAACTGTAATTACTTCATCAATATCATAAATGCATTCTCTACTAAACGGTACTACAGCATGTTTTACTGTTACAAATTTAGGTATAATTTCCCCATAGGACTGTTTCTCCAAACTCCATAAAATCTGTGGAAACAATCGTGTGTAACAAGAGGTCTTTATAAAAGTCAAGAAACACACCACCACCACCACAGTGCATTCATGTTGTGCATCACCAACAATATCACCCCAAAAAACGGATTTGGCTCTCTGTAGCGCCCCTTAGTGGCCAGATGGCGGGATTTTAGGACGTAAATCTTCAGCAAGTTCAAAAACCGTTATCTCTCAGATGAAAGCCTCCCATCCCACTGACAGATGCGGTACAGAGATACGCAGGCACGAAGGCAGACCGGTATGTGGAAGACCACCGTCCGCTGCCCTGGCTTCCACCGTGCTCCTCTCGAACCCAGCCAGGTCTCCTGGTGATGTGGCCGGGGCCCCTGAAGGACACTAGAGGGCGAGGGGTTCAGGAGGAGACTGGAGAGGAAACGGCTTGACTGACGTAAGGATGAGAGGGATGAGAATTCCTGCTTGCTGTGGTTGGTAGCCACTTCCAATGGCTCTGGAAAATCAGTTGAACTGGAGTCATCGTTTCAAATCCCCCATAGGATATAAATCATGTCTAACTAGCCCCCTCACACACCATACTGCACCCGACCATGTGTTTTGCTTCTACTCCTACTGTGTGTGTGTGTGTGTGTGTGTGTGTGCGTGCGGTTGGAATCATCTTTCTCCCCGAACACAAAACGCTGAAAACAAATACCTCTTCCACGCAAAACTATTTCACAGAAAACAGCAAGACAACATTTTTGGGGGTTGCTTCGACACACACACACACACGCACGTGGACACACACACACACACGCACGTGGACACACACTGGAGAACGGTATACTTTGGTGCTCCAGATGTCCCCGTCTCAAAGTGGAGGTAGGTTCTCACAGCAGGAATAAATTACACACATTTGACGGTAGCGAGGACACGTTTAGGAGGTTTCCTAAGACCCTCCGAGCTCCGAGTTCCCACACGGCCAGACTCACACAGCCGGGGGGGGGGGGGGGGGGCACATCACATTACATGCCAGTGGGCCAGGCTGCAAAATATATGTGAAAAAATAAATGGTTATTAATATACAGTGTACACTACCAGAAGTTTGGACACACCTTCCCATTCAAATTAATGGGGCAGTGTGTCCAAACTTCTGACTGGTAATGTGTGTATATACACATATGTCATATAAATATATATATATATATATATATATATAGTATATATATATCGTTTTTACATCTTTTATTGAGGTGCATTTCAGATGGGGATATCTGGACTTAATAATTAGGCCTTAATCTCCAGAAGAGATGAAATATTCCCTGTTCCCTGTTCTGGAGAGGACATGCTTGGAGAACAGGGGCCGTGGCTGCCCCTCTCTACACACATGGACCCCCCCCCCCCCCCCCCCCCCCCCCCGCGCTCCGTCAGGGCGCTGCACACGTGCAGCCGACAGCTCACCTTTCAATACCCCCCCCCCCCTCCCCCCATCCCCCCATCCCAGGCGTTTTCACTTCCTGGGATGAAATGTTGTGTTCGTCACTCTTTCTGAGAACTTCTGGAGTCTTTCGCTGGGTTGACTGTAACATAGCAGACTGTTATTTGTGTATTTTCACATGAAAACTTGATATTAGTGTGAGAGATATTAGTGACACATGGAACTTCTCAAGATGTAAGACTTGGAATTCAAACAACATAAACCAAACCCAACGCTGGATATTTCAATATTTCATTATTATTATTATATATAATAATGGAAATAAACTGGTAATTTGTTAAATCAACTGTATATAGAGATTTGAAATTCGAGTTTGGTTGAAAGGATGGGTCAGCAGTTCCTCAAGAGGAAATGATTGGACATTCTTCTTCCTGCCAAATGACCAATTAGGTTTCCAGAGAGTAAAGAACCTATTTCAAATATTCTCTCATGAGTTTTGAGTTTGGATTTAAATACACACACTGACAACTGAAAAAAGGAAGACATGTTTTTGAGAAATGATGTTTCTCAATTGTGCTACGCATTAATGATCGCCATCTGGTGTTCAAGTGATGTACAGTCTAACTGTTTCGGAGGAAGGGCTGCTATCTCTGACCTCACAATCTTCTCAGTTCCCTGTCCTCACCACTAGAGGACGCCCTCCTGGTTGCCACAGCTTCTGGTGAGTGCTGCAGATTTGACAAAGTAGTACTGGATACAAGACCACCATCACAGTACCTTGATGAGACCCCCCCAGTCATGTCTCTGGGATCATCGCTAGAACCAGTCTCATCCTTAGCCCCTTCACCCCAGCCTTACCCTTAACCTCAGCCTCAACCCTATCCCCAGCCTTACCCTCAGCCTCAACCCCAGCCCCAGCCTTACTCTCAGCCTCAACCCTAGCCCTAGGCTTACCCTTAACCTCAGCCTCAACCCTAGCCCCAGCCTTACTCTCAGCCTCAACCCTAGCCCCAGCCTTACTCTCAGCCTCAACCCTAGCCCTAGGCTTACCCTTAACCTCAGCCTCAACCCTAGCCCCAGCCTTACTCTCAGCCTCAACCCTAGCCCCAGCCTTACCCTTAACCTCAGCCTCAACCCTAGCCCCAGCCTTACTCTCAGCCTCAACCCTAGCCCCAGCCTTACCCTTAACCTCAGCCTCAACCCTAGCCCCAGCCTTACTCTCAGCCTCAACCCTAGCCCCAGCCTTACTCTCAGCCTCAACCCTAGCCCTAGGCTTACCCTTAACCTCAGCCTCAACCCTAGCCCCAGGCTTACCCTTAACATCAGCCTCAACCCTAGCCCCAGCCTTACTCTCAGCCTCAACCTTAGCCCCAGCCTTACTCTCAGCCTCAGCCCTAGCCTCAGCCCCAGCCTCAGCCTCAGCCTTACCCTCAACTTCAGCCCCAGGCCCAGGCTCAGCACCCCCTGGTCTATATGTCCCCCCCCCCCTCCCTCGTCCTTCTGTGCTAGTCCCTCCCCCCCACCCTCCCCCCAATCTTACCAGCCTCTTTTCTCCTGGTTGCCCAGGCGACAGCTAACAAAGCCATCATTTTACCAATTTCCACAGAAACAGGTGCTAGCACAATGGCAGCTTCCTTGTGGGCTGAAAGAGAAGGTTAGAGAGGTCCATGGGAACCCAGGCGGACAATCCCAGGGCTGTCCAAGTGTCGTCCCTGGGCCCGAACATAAAAGAAGGCTAATTTGTTGTCGCTGTTTTCCCAGGGAGGGGGGATGGAAGAGGGGTAGGGAAGGAGAAGAAGGAGAAGAAGGGAGGGAGGGAGGGAGACGGTTTTTCAAAACAGAAACCCCTGATATCAATCTCCAAGCTTGATAGATCTGTTTCTGGAAAAGGGATCGTGAGCCGTTTATTAGCTGTTCTTTGGCAACTGTGCGGACAAAAGACTCTCATGTCATCAGGCTTTGGGGATATTTCAATTGAGATATCCCAGCCTCAGAATGGATTTTTTTTTTTTTGGGGGGGGGTACGTTTTAGGAAGGATACCAGGGACACGGGAAGGTGAACATAACCCACAAACACCCAACACCCACCCAACACACATCCTACACACACCCCACAAACACCCAACACACATCCAACACACACCACACACACCCAACACACACCCCACACACACCCCACAAACACCCAACACACACCCCACACACACCCCACAAACACCCAACACACATCCAACACACACCACACACACCCCACAAACACCCAACACACACCCCACACACACACCACACACACACCCCATACACACCCCACACACACACCCCACCCCACTAGCTACACCCTCCGAGCGCTGCACCAATACAGAGAGGAGCTGGGCATTGGCGGAGCTACAAAGTATTAATAGGCACATTAGTGGCGATGGGTGGGTGGTGTGTGTGTGTGCATGCGCGTGTGTGTATGAGGGGGAGGGGGGTATTGCTACTGCTTAGCCCTCGAACAATGTTTTGGTGGGGGGCCACTAACTGTTCTAGGGTGTGCAAGCAAATAGTTTAGATCAGGCTTGAGCTGTGCCCTTCTTTTGGGATCCTTTCTAATAGCCCTGGCTCTCTGCGCCCCCTGTGGAGACGGTGATAGAACTCACTCCAGTTTGGAAGGAGTTCAACAGCTGAGCTGGCGTGCGGACCCTATGAACGCTGTTTGTTTACTCCGTGTGGAGTAACTTTGCAATCCGAACAGTCGTACAATATGCAGACGCACGACACACTGTAATACACTCGCTGCCATTTTTCTTTTTTTTTTAAACACGCCAACGTCGTAACTCTTTTTCAGCAGCCTTTTCAGCTGGATCTTTGCTCATTTATCGGCTGATTTTGAAGACGATAAAGGGACGTTAGAGCAATGTAAAAAACTCAAGTGCAAAATAATCACAGCGCAAGTTCCATTTCACGAGTGACAATTCAGCTGAATTCAATACAGTTCGGTTCAACTAAACTCAGTTCAACTAAACTCAGTTCCATTCGGTTCAATTTAAGTAATTGGTCCATGTTTTGCAGATGCATGAATGTGCACAAAGTGAAGTAATACCAGGGAGAAGTGTGAGGCACAGCCAGGACAGATACAGGATGAAGGTATGCTTCACTGAAGCTGTGACATCATAGCAGAAAGACTCATTTATATTCATAAGCAGCCAGTAGATGAAAAGTCCTCATCCGCACTTGATCTTCCCCATCTTGTCCACCAGAGGGAGACTCTAACATCATCTTGTGGACAGCCAGCCTCCGAGCCTCCAGTATAGTGACAGTACTGGGCTTGTCCTCTCAGGAAAACCGCAGCATTTCTGCAGTCATCACAAGGTCCATCACATGCTTCCTCCAGATGCCTCAGTGTCTGTGTGTCCTGTTGATCAACAGGGGAGTGCCAATGTGACCTCACCGTCTGAGGCTGAAGGTCAGAGTTCATTTGTCCATCATTCCATTTCCCCCTCTTTCTCGCTTTCTTGACAGCTTGACTTGCAGCCTTGACATCAGAGCGCAATAAAAACAAACCTTCATATGAAAACTCCTGATTCCCAGTGATTTGAGCCCTGTCTTGTACCAGCCATACATGATGTGTATGGAGGATCACTATTGTACCAGTATGTCGTAGGAAGTGCAAAATAGGATAATGCAGCTCATGAACTGACACTGTGTGTATGTGTGTGTCATTATCTCTCTGTGTGTGTGTCTGTCTGTGTGTGTGTGTCTGTCTGTGTGTGTGTGTCTGTGTGTGTGTGGGCGTGTGTACGCGTGTGCATGTGTGTGTGCGTGCGTGAGTGAGAAAGAGCTTGTGCGAGACCCATCAGCTGCCCCCAGGCACATCTGAGTGTGACGCTCGCTCCTTGATTCCTCGTGACAGACGGAGGACTCATCATTTGACTCAGGGAGTCCCCGTGCTGCACCCCACCCACACACCGGGTCACAGTCAAGGAGGAAGCGCTTGAAACGGAGAACCAGGACTGTCTTCCCTTATAATACCTCCATGTCTGACTTCAGCCAAGACTAAACAGGCTCCACTATTCATTTCTGAAGGCAACAGGAAAACAATGCCACAGGGAGTTATGTGCTGCTATTTTTGGCTTTGGACCACACACACACACACACACACATAAACATAAATACCCACACACACGTACACAATGCATTACCATCCAGCAGAGGGCAGCATTACCCTGCCTACACTGTTCTCTCCATCATGACATAGCATCACAAAAGGAATCTGGAAGAAAGGAGTGAAACAATGTGACACACTTCTGTGTGCTTGCCCAGCGCAAACTAGCCTCCGAAGAGATGAGATTACCCAGGCTGGGCGAGGCACATCCATACAACATGGCTAAACTGCTCTCTCTCTCTCTCTCTTTCTCTCCATTACTCTCTCACTCTCTCTTTCCCTCCTCGCTCTCTCAATGTCTCTCTCTCACTCTTTCTCTCTCTCTTTCCTTCTCTATGTCTCTGTTTTTTCACTACCAGGGCTTTAGTGGGTGTTTCCATCTCGGTTGCTCTATCTGTAATTGACTGCTGTTTACAGACGTGTCATAATTCCATTTCATTCTGTGCTGGGTAGCAGAGGGAATCCTCCCTAATGTGACCATCCCTGATAGACCATGAGGGGCACATGTGACTCTACACACACACGCAACACACCTCGCAGCGACACACACACACGCACAACACACCTCCCAGACCCACACACACACATATTTCAGACTCTAAACTGTGGGCCTAGTTAGGCAGAATCAAATAACAGAAAATCATCGGGTCCTTTTCCCTGACCAGGTAACGACCCATGAAATCCTGCTGTTGTTGATGTGAGCAGCACTGCGTGTGCGTACAGCACACGAGTGAGCAGGTCACATGGTTTGGTCACAAAGAATCCGGGGATTATGGGTAAACTCATTTGGAAGTCAGCAGCCCCTCATTACAGCACCAGAAAACTAGAAGACATTTTACACTGAGTCATTCAGCAGACGCTCTCATCCAGAGAGACTCACAGCAAGTACAGGGACATTCCCCCCCTGAGGCAAGTAGGGTGAAGTGCCTTGCTCAAGAACACAACGTCATGTTGGCACAGCTTGGGTTTGAACCGGGAATCTTCTGATTACCAGCCCGACTCCCTTACCGCTCAGCCACATGAAATAAACAGGATCTTTCCATCCCATACCTCACACTGTTGTTTCCTTTTCCAGATGGAGTGGTTAGTTCATAGGGTCAGTAATCAGAATAACGGTTCGATTCCCAGCTGTGCCAAAAGACGTCATGTCCTTGGGCAAAGCACTTCACCCTGCTTGCCTCAGGGGGGAATGTCCCTGTACTTGCTGTAAGTCGCTCTGGATAAGAGCGTCTGCTGAATGACTACATGTCAATGTAAACACGGTCGAATGTTTCAGTCTCCCTGTCTTTTCTCACTGCAGGTCTTCTGAGAACAGACCGCCCACCCTTCCTCCAGTCAGTATAGAGAAGATGAAAGAGTCTCCCCGCTCGGCTGTTACAGCTGCCTGATCCGTCTATGACATCATACCACCTTCCTGCTCTCTCCTTCATGGATGAAACCAGTCGCTCCGATCACACGTACTGCACATGTACAGACGCATGGACATGTGCACACACTGTACACAAGCTGTTCCACTCACACCAATAGTATGTGCTAATCCGGCTAGGCGTTAAATAAGCTATAGCATCAGTCTATTCCTTTTTTGGGTGTATGTTTGTGTTTATGTTGTGTTGTCTGGATGTAAATCATTGTAATATTATACGATACATATATATATATATTGTAATATATTGTAATATTTAAACCAAAATGTAATCAAATAAAATGAAATGAAACATGTACAACATACAGAGACTTACATATATCTATATATATATGTACGAGCCCCTTGCTATACACATACAGGTACACAAACACATACTGCTCAGGGAAATATTCCCTGTCTCCTCCGACGCTGAGTCACAAGCTAAAAATAGTTTCACTGAACGGCCAAAGATTTAGGTGAATCCCAGTAAATTGATGAGGTCCATGAAATGCTGTTTACTAGGAAACGTACGTGAGGTTATTTTTGCACTGTAGCTGCTGTCGGCCAGAATATTTTATTTCTTTCTTTCCCTTATACAACATCCATATAACGACGCGACATTTAGTTCCTAAAGCTTCTCTTAAAATCAAGACTCAATCGAGGATCCGTAGGGGCTGCAGCACGTGCTGACTGTTCTTAATGTCGCTGAAACGCGCTCCCTGATTGATCAATGCCGTCTAGAGCAGCTACGACGACCTGCTAATCCACTCACCAAGCGGTGACCAACATGCTGCTCTACCTCCGCTTACATCACCTCCTAATCCACTCACCAAGCGGTGACCAACATGCTGCTCTACCTCCGCTTACATCACCTCCTAATCCACTCACCAAGCGGTGACCAACATGCTGCTCTACCTCCGCTTACATCACCTCCTAATCCACTCACCAAGCGGTGACCAACATGCTGCTCTACCTCCGCTTACATCACCTCCTAATCCACTCACCAAGCGGTGACCAACATGCTGCTCTACCTCCGCTTACATCACCTCCTAATCCACTCACCAAGCGGTGACCAACATGCTGCTCTACCTCCGCTTACATCACCTCCTAATCCACTCACCAAGCGGTGACCAACATGCTGCTCTACCTCCGCTTACATCACCTCCTAATCCACTCACCAAGCGGTGACCAACATGCTGCTCTACCTCCGCTTACATCACCTGCTAATCCACTCACCAAGCGGTGACCAACATGCTGCTCTACCTCCGCTTACATCACCTCCTAATCCACTCACATCACAGAGCTGGAGGGAATCCTTTCCATTCTTTACAGAGCATCCACATCCCACAGCCCACAGTGATGGTGACAGAGGGACCGAGTGACAAACGGCCTGCTGTCCCTAACCATGGCCCCGCTCAGTGTGTGATCCCCTTGAATGCACGTCAGGGGTGGGCAGTTCCGGTCCTCGAGGGCCGCTGTCCTAAGAGGTTCTAGATGTTTCCCTGGTCCAGCACACCTGATTCTAATGAATGCTCATTATCAGGCTTCTACGGAGCTTGATAACAACTTGTTCATTAGAATCAGGTGTGCTGGAGCAGGGAAACATCTTAAACCTTCAGGACTGCGGCCCTCGAGGACCGCTGGAGTGTCGAGGAGTGTTGAGGACTCTCAGAATTCTGGGTGTGACAAACCAAAAACCTGTGGTGCCTCTGCCTCAGCCAACAGACTCCTCCTGAGAGCATCTACAGTCCAGTCTGTCAGTCTGTCTGTCTGTTTGTCTGTCTGTGTGTCTGTCTGTCTGTCTGTCTGTCTGTCAGTGTGCCTGTTTGTCTGTCTGTTTGTCTGTCTGTCAGTCTGTCTGTCTGTCTGTCTGTTTGTTTGTCAATCTGTCAGTGTGTCTGTCTGTTTTGAAGTCTGTATGTCTGTTTGTTTGTATCTGTGTATGTGTGTTCTTCAGAACACGATGCAGTGACTGGATTGTGTTGTGACCACAAATGTCAACAGGAAAAAGGAAGCAGAAACCTACCAGAGGAGTTCCCCAGAAGAAGAACTAAATAAGAGTAGGGGAAAGATCACACAAACGCATGCATGCACACAAAGACAAAGAACTGTGACCTTTAAAACAGACTCCAAATAAACAGGCACAGCACCTTTTCAGTCGACTCTGTCATTACCAAACGCTGTGTGGCACAGCGTCATGCCCAAGTCGTTAAAATAAGTATACTGGACTTATCCTTGAGATTCTGACCTTTATTTAGCGGGAACAATAATAGTC
>CM059328.1:984897-1092397 GCA_030340685.1 Protosalanx chinensis
TCGCACGAGGCCAGATTCGGCAGCGGTGTCAGCTGTGAGCAGTTCACACCAGCGTGTCGGGGCCGTTCAAGCCCTCAAACGAGCTGCAGGACGGGCTGTTACTGCCGGGGGAGAATGCAGCCCCCGAGATTCGAGGGCCCCTCACACCTGGCTCTGTAAAGCCAGCAGGGTGCATCCACAGGGGGTGGGGGGGGAGGGGATGGGGGGGGGGGGGCAGGGACAGGGGGTTGGACAGGCGTTTTGTTTGCAATCAAGGGGCATTTTAGTGACCCTGCTTTTCTTCTTCAGCTGCCGCGTCACTCTTTCTCATTCCGCTCCACAAGATTTATATCTTCGGTCCCTCTCAAGGTTCACACACACACACATCACACACACACACACCACACACACACACACCACACACACGCACCAAGCAGGGCAAGGTGAAGACAGCTCACCCAGATGGATACAAATGTGAGTCGACGCCTTGCAGTGACTCACGCATGCAGGGGGCTGATTATAGGTTCAGATGTTTGCCATGGCAACGCATCCTGGTCTGGGTCTAGGACAGCATCACCACAGTGTTTCGGGGGGGGGGGGGGGGGTGTTGAGCAGGGGGTGGCTCGACCCAGCTGGATCTTAATTGCAGAGCCTCCATTGACGCTTTAGAGAAGGCTTCTTCCAAAGTGAGTCACACCGAACCTTCATATTTCACCCCAGAGCGTCTCCTGTCACAGCATCGTCTTCTCAGTGTCTTATCTGCAGAAGAAGAAAGTTAGTCACTGCAGAAAAGGGTCATTCAATAATGCGTCATTTAGCAGAGATACTTATTCAGAGCGACTTACAGCGAGTACATCGACATTCTCCCCAAGGCAAGTAGGGTGGTGTGTCTTGCCCAAGGATACAACGTTGTGTTGGAACAGGGAGGATTTGAACCCTTAACCTTCTGATTACTACGCCTGACTCCCTAACCGCTCAGTCAGCTGACTCTCTTGTTGAAGCGAGGTTTCGCGCATCGTTCCCACATTCTGACAAACAGGAGCGACTTTGTGTGTTCGTCCAAGTCGTTTTGGGGGTTCTTTAATCTGACGGGTGAGAGGTGGGGCGAGCGGCCTTCCACCGTGTCTGCACTGCACCGCAAACAAGACACTCCTGTCACCTGACCTGACCTGACCTCACCTCACCAGCGTGTGTTCCGGTGTCAGGTGTGTGTGGCGGGAGAGCGTCTTGGCGTGTGTGCGCGCTCCTGATACAGCTCGGTGAGCGTGTGACCCGGAAGCCAACGAGCGCCCCTTCTCTGCAGGGCTGACTGCATCCGTGTGAGCTCCTGGTTTCTAGTCTTCAGCTAACGCTGCTCCCACTGCGCTGTGATTAAACAGCACTCAGGTCCACCCATAACAAGTACCCTGCATGGGCAGGGGGGGGGGGGGGGGGGGGGGTGATCATTAAAGCCAGAGCCCTTTGATGATGAATTACAGCGTGCCGACCACATACACATATCAAAGGCGCATCGGATGGGTTCCTCGGACCGCTGAATAACTAAATTAGAAAGGGCCGCGATAAACGCATGTTATGAAGCTGAAAAATAGTACAGTAAAAGAGCTATGAAGGTCTGTTCATTTTGGCAGTTTGACCGAAGAGGTTAAGTTCGGGGGTCTGCATCTAAATGCTGTATCCGTTCAAGACTAAAGGATTTGACAGATTTACCCAACTTTCCTTTCGGACCTGAAAAATCTCACATCCCTAATAAAGCTACTGCACACACACTTTTTATGACTTGTTGACTACGCATACAGAATGCCTTATTGTTTTACAAGTAAACACAATAAACACACCCATAAAATACTCAAGGTGCAAAGTTTCCAGATGATCCAGGCAGTAAATACCGAGAGTATCTCCCCTCACGTGAAATCCTCCTACAAACGAGCTTCTTTCCTGTCAGTAAACCGTTTCTGTCGCAATGGCGTCAGAAGACGATAAGATTTAGATTGTAAGACTTGTTTCGATTTCCCCCACCCAAGTGGTTTGGCTAACGGCCTGTGTCTGTCTTCAGCCCCCGGCTGACCTGAGGCCCTCCCCCCTGGGAAGCCTGGTAGGGACGCTCCGCACAGGGAGACCACACAAAGTCCCAGCGTGGTAGAAGCCAGGCAGGGGACGGCCCCAGGCTGAAGTGAGGAGACTCTGGAAAGGCCGGAAGACGTGGTGGAGATACCCTCACGGGGGAGGGGGGGTACTGAGTGGGTAGTTCTGCCAATTCTATACTGCGCTGCTGCCCTGCTCCCACACTCATTTCTTCCAACTGACAACGGTCTGTTATGCCTAAACTAGAGTGTGGTTTCTCTAGCACCTCTAGTTTCATTACATCAATCAAGTTACTGAAAGTGCGATCTTGTGAAAATGAAACCAAAGCATCTTCTTTTGCTCCACCAGGCTGCTCTGTACCTGAGAAATACCCGCGAAACGCAAGCACGGCCTGGTGGAACGGAAGCGCTTCGTGGTTACGTGGAATTTGTTAGACTAACAATAAAACGAACTTCAGCTTTGACGTCTACAGCGGTGCAGCGGTGCCCGACCGTACATCTGTTGCGCTGTGGAGTGTTGACAAAAATCTGATGGTTATCGCTGGACCCTATCAAGCTTTCGGCATAGACAACATGAGGTATTAATATACCTCCTGCTCTGAGAAAACCTGTTAAACAGTTAACCCTCACATTCCCCTGGATCTGTTGGCGGGTGTCTCCGGCAGATAGGGGTACCATTCATTCAGACGTTACTTTATTTCATTGAAAAAAAAAGGGAAAAAATCACAAGGTAGAACCTACAGTCTCCATTTTCTTTAAGTACCAATTGTAAGGGGGAATGCCAGGGAGGAACTCCCCTAACAATAAATCAGACAACTTTCTTTTTATCTTTTCAAAAATAAACTTTAAACACAAATAAATCTGCCTGTTTCATCCGAGCCAAAGCTAGAATCCAAGGCCAGACACATAGTTGTAACATGAACTCTTGATCTAGCCAGAACTTAGCACATCTGCGGAGCTTGGAGTCTGTCCGAATGATTAAAGTCCCACGAGTGTGGGAATTCCCCCTTATCTGGCTGTCTGGAATCCTTCTCTCTCTCTCTCTGCCCTCTCTTTTTCTCTCTCCTTCTCTCCCTCCCTTTCTGCGGTGCTGAAGTGTGAGGAGGATAAAAGGTAAATACTTAACAACTAGAATGAAAATCCTATTTTTTATTACTGCTGCGAGGCTGTGGAATCTTCAGACTTCATTACCCATAAAGCACTGCTTCATAATCAGGGTTGGGAACCCGTCTCCACTTGGTTTGAGATCTGACTGACTCACTGAAGTCACTAAAGGACCTCTACACATCTACAGTTGAAACAGGGTTGGGGATTTCCAATAAGCTCCACAGAAAACACAAATGTTGTCATTCCAATGTCGAAGGCAAACCCTGGCCATCGCCATTGCTCTTGTGTCACAGCTTTTAGAGCTGTTGCTGTTGTCTGGACTTCTGATATCAGCTTGAGTATTCTGCTCATGCCTTTGCATGTGTCACCGCGATGCACGCTGTCCAGATGGTAAATTACACCAACGGTAGGAGAAAAAGTTACGAATGTCATTAATAATGCAGAGATAACAAGAAGAAAAAAACCGAATAAACAAAAGCCCAGCTCATGTTGCTGTACTGTTACGCACAATAACTATTTATAGTGTCGAATAAGTTACCTGAAGCGTTGTGGTCACGGCAGTCTGGCATGGAGATCGATGAAATCTCATATCCTGTTTACCGCAGGTGCACAGGAAGTGCGTGGCCGGTGCCAAATAAAGTTGCACACAAGAGACGCATCTGGCGTGTAGAATAACTTTCCGTCTTCAAGTTCAACTGCTACCAGCAGATAGATCGTGTCACAGTTAGATGAGGAAAGATGTAGAAATATAAACATATCTGACAAGAACTGCTAAAATGTTTACCCTCTGTTACAGCATTTCTGTCTCTGAATATGTGTTATGTTTAAAATAGCACTTCCACACAGTTCATTCATTCTCTGGCATTTGTTTCATGATGAACCACCAATGGAAACTAGATGTTTTCCCGCAAATTCATAAAGTTTGAATCGATCTTTACAACCAGCCAGCCACCTATCTTGGTTTTGACAAAGAAAGTCCACACCCTTGAATTATGGAGACCCACCTTGGGTGAGACAAGGATCTAATCCTCTTAATGTGTTTGTCAGATAGAAGCCTTGCTGACACATCAGAGCAGGCTGGAGCCATGAGATCTGGGGAGGGGGGCGGGGGGGGGGGGGGGGGGTGGGGGGGTGGAGAAGAAACGTACTTCACACAACAGTCCAGCCATGACTTCAAATAGGGCCTGGTTGCTACACAATGTCAATTCAAATGTCATACGTTTACATTCAGTCATTTATCAGACGCTCTTATCCAGAGCGACTTGCAGTCATTACAGGGACATTCCCCCCCTGAGGAAAGCAGGGTGAAGTGGGTGAAGTGCCTTATCCAAGGACACAACGTCATGTTGGCACAGCCAATTCTAATTACTAGCCCAATTCCCTCACGGCTCAGCCACTTGACTCCCTTCCTAATTTCACTGAAATAAAGAACTATTTACGTGTTTTGAGGTTGGCAAAATGTGATTGGTGAAATAAGATTCTTTATTATAATACACTTTTACAGTAATCATAAGAGTTTAAGATAGAAAATGTGTTTTGTTTTGACTAGCAGCTAAAAACTCTAATGATGTGGAGTAGTATAGTCGGTCATTAAGAGAGCGATCATGTGAATAATTAACAAGATGATGAATACACAGACCATTTTACTACGTCTTGAATGGGCTCTTTCTTTGAGAACGGTCAACTTACAAGACAGTTTTTTCTTGTTGTGACGTATGAATAAAGTCATTCAGTCTGTTCCACTCTCACATGATCAACTCCATGACTCAAGACGTCCATGTCTAAATAAACAGGGTTACTATCCAACAGACACAGCAGTTCATCTGAAGAAATCCTATGTATCGGTGTACCGGAATAAGTAAAACCGCATTCCGCACACTTAAGTTGGACCTAACAATGACATTGATCATCAAAGCCTGCTCAGAATAAACATTTCCCTTGTTTAGTTCTTGTACATCTGCTTCATGTACGTCTCAAACTAAATATCTGACTCAACACCTCAACACAGCTTGGAAACCTGGTCGCCCACACATCCAGAACGCGTGTTAACATCCAACACGTGAGCTGGCAGGCTTGTATCGACGGGACCAGCCAGCCACCTCCCAACACACTGCTTGTCTTTGTAAGGCTTTAACCAGAGCATCACAATGGGCCACACTATCAGGCCACGGAGATCCCAGGGCCCCCACTGCAAGGCCACTGAGGAGCACATCGGTTAATAATTAGAGTCAACTCTCCCACAGCCCAAATAGTCTGGATTGGTGCCAGCTTCCAGATGTTCCTCTTCCTGCCGTGGTGGGTCTCAGACGCTTCACTTAGTAGAACCACCAGGAAGGAAGTGACACGTATCGTTATCTGGAAACGAAAAAGACACGAAAAACCTAATACAGCCAGGACAAGAGAGCTAAACAACACAGCATAACCAAAACCCTCTGGACTGTTGACGCTCACAAACACAACATGACTCTTTATGCATCTTCCTCCACAGAATGGCTCTAAATGAATCTAAAGCCAAACTCCAACACTATGTCCAAGGCGGGGGCGATTCATTTTCCTTTGTGCTACTTAATGAGAAACAGAGGGAACACATAAAAGGAAACACACACTTCCTGCACCCCAGGCTTCCTGTTTGACTCTCTCCTGGGTGATTCATGGCCCACAAGCCACCGGTATCTAAGTTCCTGGCACATGAGTGACATCACACGCCCAGATGGAGGAGGAACCTCAGTGTAGATCCTGAGCTGGAGGGAGCAGGCAGGCTGGCTGAAGAGAGCAGAGCAGAGGGGGATCTCGTCAGTGGACCTCCTTAAGGATGTGACACAGTGGGAAATGACGCCGTCCTGGAGGAACCGCAGCTGAGTTCACACACAAGTCATGAGTCCAACGAGTCAAATAACTCACAACGGAACGCTTAACCAATACTTACATTCGGTCATTTAGCAGACGCTCTTATCCAGAGTGACTAACAGCAAGTACAGGGACATTCCCCCCTGAGGCAAGTAGGGTGAAGTGCCTTGCCAAAGGACACAATGTCAAGGTGGCACAGCAGGGGCTCGAACCGGGTACCTTCGAATTACTAGCCCGACTGCCTAACCAGCTGCGTCACATGATTCCCAAAGAAAAGACAAGTGTTTAATGGAGATTTGATTTTAATTGATTCTAGGATATCTGGAATTTAAAAAACCATATGTAGCTATACTGCCCGAGTCTGTTTTCTTCGCTTGTAACATTCACGTTGTCCCCCAACTTGAGAAAGATGAAACAAACGTGTAACTGAGATCAAAAGAGATGACATGAAGTTCATGAAGTAATACAGTACTAATGATGCCTTAGGACTACTGGGAAAGGATGTCTGTTTTAAAAACAAAGCCATTCCTTTCTTCCAGAGATGAAAAAGAGGGTGTGGGTGTGTGAGCGTGCATGTGTGTGTGTTTGTGTGTGTGGGGGGGGGGGGGGGGGGGGGGGGGAGGAGGGGGGATGAAAGGGGGAAAGAGAAAAGATGGCTCTGAAAAGCAGATTCTAATGACAAGCGTCCCAGATGTAAAAACGTGAGTCGACTGCAACCGTAACCATAACAGTCAAGATGAGCAGAGCCGTGTAAGGATTACTGCAGAAAGGTCAGAAAAGGGAGGGTTTAAAACCACTGTAGTGTAGTGACCCTAAGTCATAATACTAAGCGCAGGGCTTTTAGTAGTCATTCTTCAGACCTGGAAAGATTGTCTGCTCGTGAAATTCGGCATATGGTGCACGTGTGCAATGGGGCGTCAGGTGGCTGAGCGGTTAGGAAATCGGCCAGTAATCAGAAGTTTCCCGGTTTGAATCTAGGCTGTGCCAACATGACGTTGTGTCCTTGGGCAAGGCACTTCACCCTACTTGCCTCTGGGGAGTCCCTGTACTTGTAGGTCGCTCTGGATAAGAGCGTCTGCTAAATGACTCAATGTAAATGTGGGCTCGTTTCACCAGCCAACATTGTTGGTTAGCAAACACCTCGTCCAATGGTCTCCATTCAGTCTTCCAACCGATATCAACAACAACATGACAGATTCCCAAGATACAGGGTTTCCAAATGTCTTCAGCAGCTGAGTAAACATGATCTTATCCTTCAGAGTTTGGTAAATAACCCATTCAAACAGCTGACCCTAATCAGCCCTCACGCTCACACACACACATGTCCGGGCATGTCAAGGTTACGGCCCCCTGACCATCACACCGCCGTGGCAGAAAGCTCTGGTTCGCAGGTGAACAGACAAGGAATAGTGACTCTGCAGATTCCTTAGTTATGCGTTCCACAGCATTCAGAAGACCTCCTGTGTCTGGGGAGACAGCAATCACTAAACTAGCTTGGTAGATAGCATCTCTAATTAGAGTGGAGTAGCAAGACAGACTGTGTGCGCTTCCTCTCCAGCTCCACTACCCTTCATTCTTTCCTTAGCTCTGCCTAACGGTCAAGATCTTTGGTAGTTAAGGACCCACAGTAAATTCCCAAATTACGACCGAACCTCCCTTGGATCCAGACAATGGCTGAAGCCAAGTTCCCTGGTGCAGAACGCAAGACCGCTCAGCTTGGGGAACGTATCTTCGCCATGACAACCGCTGAGGATGGGGGCCCCTGTGCCAGATCCCTCTCAACCTGGAACAGAGAGAAAGCGAAAGGGTGAGAGAGAGGAGGAGAAAGTCAGAGAGAGGGGCCATCTTGCGAGAGAAAGAGTGAGAGAGATGGTTGGGTCTCAGCCCATTGGATTTGCTGACCCACATCACTGATTCTTGTAGACAATAATTTACCGTAGATGCCTGCCTGGCTGCCTGACTCCTCGCTGAGCAACACACCCTGTATAAAACAAGCCTGCTCTACCTTTTCATGTGGAGAACTGACTTTGGTGTCTTGCTTCGCAGGTTCAGGCGTTGACTAGAAGGCTCCGAATCACTAACAGGACTCACAGGCGATATTTAAAAGGTACATTTTTAAGAAGAGCATTCTAGCCGTTGATCATTTGTCTGCTGTGTAAACATTGCACTTTTACGGTGTTCGTGGTATGCCAAATACTCAGTTGAAGTGCGGATGTATACCACAGACAACTGAATAACTTAGAGATGTAATTATTTCCTGTCCTGTGAAATGCATTCTTGTTATGTCTGCACTCATATCTTTCCAATTTTTGCATCGATGCTCACACTTGCCTACGCCTTGGCAGAAGATGCTTTGACCGACAACTATTTGGACAGAGCTGTCACTTAACATGAAGATATTTTAGCACAGATATTTTCCGTCAGGGTTTTTTATTTATATTACTGGCTGTAAAGATGGTTGAGCAATTTGAAACATGAAGACAAAACTGTAAATCCTGGTCTTCAGACACTTTTTCTACTCTAAATGTCGCTGTAGAAATAGACGACTATCAGTTGTAAGTCCACAGGATACACAGTAAGTGTGTGTTTTCTGTTCCAGGTTGATTCTGCCATGTCTAACCAGCAGCCAGCGCTCTCTCAGGAGGTCTTGGCCCAGTTCAACCAGAACACACAGTCCTTGGACTCACCCCGGAGACGACAAGGCTCCATTTCAACCCTCCGCAGCTCTCAGTCCCAGCCCAGGGACAGGAAGGGTCTTCCCTGCCACCTCCCACTGCTCAGAGCTCCTCCCGGGGGAGTTGGTGGCACTGGAACTCCCAGGGGCTTCAACGTACACAACCCCAATTCTCCATCCTTCCGACGGGAGTCTGGAACTCTTAGCAAGAGGTTCTCCTTTGGCTGGCTGCAGGGAGGACGGTCCAGTTTCTCTGGCTTGACTCTTCATCAGTACCCAGCTGCGCAGGATGAAGTGAAGCTTGAGAGCACCTACCGGACCGAGCCGGACAAGGAGAGCCGTTTCAAGGCTGCTCACGTTCAGAACCTCCTCCAGGCTACTTTGGATAGCTACATGGAAGGGATCTGCTACAGCCCAGCCGCTGGCAGCCATCTTGGGCAGGTGCTGACAGACTTGTTGAAGGATAAGGTGAAGGAGATCTGCCCGCCGCGCTACAAGATCGTTTGTCAAGTGGTGATTGGTCAGAATGGAAACCATGGCGTCCGAGTTGTCAGTCGCTGCTTGTGGGATCCCTCGCTGGATGACTTTGCAGTTGCCATCTTCCAGAACGCCTCCCTCTTTGTTCTGGCAATAGTTCATGGTGTTTATCGTGAGTGAACAAGGTTTCGATGGACTGGAGATGGATACATTTGATTTAGTAACAGTGGTAGTTAGCATCATCCCAAAGTGCATGTTTAATCATAAGGAACACCTGTGTTGTATTATGTGTCATAGGTTTGGTGTATGGTGGAAAAATCTAGATCCTGATCAAGGATTTTGTTTGACAATTGTTAATGCAGATTAACATAGATTTCATAATTATACCATTTCCATGTTGTATGGAAAGCAACTATTATGACTTGTACATAGTGTCAGTTACTGCATGGCTGAGGAGTCCTTGCTGTACATGTTGGGCAATATCCGAAGGTGCGGATTATTTGACAAAATGTCAGACTAGGGAATTTCCATAAACTTTATTCTACTCCCATTCTCCCAAATACAGTACATAAAAAGTGATCATACTGTGTCACATCTGTGTCAAGACCATAATATTAAACACAATAAATAAAACAAATGTATAAATAAAAAATAAATAGACAATACATTGTGACAAAATAAAGATTTTCCTCAAATAGCAGATGGCTTTCACGATGTTGGATTTTTCAAATAATAAAAAAAACAACAACAATACCTGTATGTGTGTTCTAGAATACTTGCATTCAGCATCACAGTTTTAAGGACACAAGTCTGGGCAGAGAAAGTAATGTAAACCAATATGGGATTACAGTACAGTGAAGAATGTTTTTTTTAACCATACCATCGACAGACGAGGCTGATACCATTTCACCAAAAGCTTAACACAGTAGTGAGACTGTAGTGCTTCTTGGAACATATTTTAATCAAATTCTCCAGAAAAAGTTAGTTTTTTTCCCCCCTCTATAGCCCAATGCCTACAGTATGTCTTCCCATTTGTATTTACTGCTAGACATTCCACAGAGCTGTTATTGCACAATTCAGACATCCCTCAAAAAAGGCACTTCTCCCACCCGTTTTTGCATGGTGTAATTCACTCATCACCTCTGTGAATCTAAAACAACAAAATGAAATGAACTTTCAAGTAAAAAAAGAAAATAATTTGGCATCTATAGCTAAAATGTAAATAAAACTGTTATTTACTTTGTTGTACAAAAAAAAAAAAGGACTGCTATTCAGAAGAACCAATAGCGCAGTGTCACACACACACCTCTGTATGAAGACGTCCACAGACCTGTAATGCTTGTTTTATCAACAAACAAAAAACAAAAAACACTGAACAGAAGGCAAAGTGACACTGAAGCTTAAAAAGAACCACAGACCATCTCTGGTCCAGCTTCACCCGCAGATCCCAGCCCTGCTGTGTAGCTTGTCCCAGATCTGGTCTGCCTCTCTGGTCCAGCTTCACCTGCAGATCCCAGCCCTGCTGTGTAGCTTGTCCCAGATCTGGTCTGCCTCTCTGAGCCCAGCTTGCTCAGGTGTGCATTGTGAGGTCTAGCCAATAATGTGAGTTATAATCTGGTAATTGGTTCGATAATTATAAAAAAAACTATGTGCACCACAGTCCACAGAGACCAGGATCTAGTTGTAGAGGGTGAGGGGGACCTTAGGCCTGTCCCATGAACCCTCCCCAGTTTCAGGGTCTCCCAGTGGGGGAAGAAAGCAGCAACTGAGGGTTTGAGTGGGGGAGGGGGCAGGAGGGCTTGGGGACCAAAACTAGGAAAGGTGTTTAAGAGTAACGAAGGTAGAGGTCAGTCAAGAGAGGCTTCTTTCCAGACACCCTTGCTTTGAAAATCACTGGACTGCCCGCCCCCCCCCCCCCCCCCCCCCCCCCTCCCCCCCCCCCCTGAGGTCAGTCGTTTTCCTAATCAGGACCATGCTATTGGCCAACAGGTGAAAGCTCCCACCCAGATGGGGCATTTCAGGTTCTAAAAACGAGCCCACTCCCCACCCCCACCATCCCCCTCAGGCATCAGCGTGGTGCTGGAGAAGCTGCACCACATAGCGCATGCGGTGCCTCAGCTCAGCCGAGCAGCCCAGATCAGTGAGCATGCTCAGAAGGTAGGTGGAGGAGACGCGCTCGCGGCTGATGTAGGTGAGCAGCCAGGCTGAGTCGGACGGGGACTTGCACAGGATGATCTTGGTGTGGTCCGTGTAGAAGTTCACCTGAGGAAAGGAGATGGATGGAGGAACATGTCAACCACATGATATTCCGCAAACAGCTAATTTACCATGCCTTAGGGGTGGGCTATTTAGTGGATTTAAGCTTCCATCATCAACACCTAGCCTATGATAATTGCAAGTATAGCCAGTATAACATGTTGACATCGTCGTACATGCTTCTTATAAGGGGCCTGCAGAATGTGGCTCCAGAGGGCAGGAGAAGGCAGCAGGGAGGCCTTACCTGCAGGGTCCCGTTGTTGAAGAGCATCACCAGAGCGTGGTCGGTCTTCACCCACTGCAGGAGCAGAGGGGTGGCTGGGGGCTGGTCATCGCTGAGGAGGTCTCCACCCTGGAGGAACAACAAGAACATCCACTTTAAAAAACAGGGATGGATGGATTCAACGAGGCCTGGTTCCCATCGGGACTACGCTCAATCCACGACTGAGAAACTACTGCCTGAGAGTTTAATCGTTTGGCCGTGGTTCTGCTTAAAAAGGACAAACACACACTTCACTACCCATAACACCCTAGTTTTGTCATACCTCCATGAGGTTCTGTTCCATGTAGTTAGCCATGAGCTCCACAATCTGTTTTTGACAGCGCAGCTGCTCGGGGAGGGAGTCTGCTTGGAAGGTGAAGTGTTTGTTGTTGGTCAGGCAGTAGTGAACCGTCCTTAAAAGAGTTTGAAAACACAGGAGCCTCATTAGTGAACATGCTTTATGTTTCTCAAGACTTGTCATTTTCTTGCGTTAGAAACAGTAGTTATTCGGGTTCAAAAAGGGGTTCTTACTTGCGGTCGTCACACAAACTAAGGTGGGTGCCGTCGTTGAAAAGCACGCCGATATTGCGATTAGACAACTGGTAGCCAAAGCCGTATTTGTTGGAGTAGTCTACCCACTTTGTGACCCAGACAAAAGGCTTGGATCTAGAGAGACAAGGAGGATTTCTGCTTCCTGGGAGGAGAAATAAAAACGGGGGGTGAGTTATGACACTGGAAAAGGATCAAATATTAAAAAGGACTTGGGAGTCAACAGTGCAGTTAAAAGAACCCAATCGTGAATCAATATTGCAATAAACAGCGGCGCTGTAGACCCATAAGTGTGTCTGGCAGGACTGTTCTGAGGAGCTTGGGGGAGACGCTAGCCGTCAGCATGGCTCACCTGCAGGCATGGAGGACAGACAGCTGTTCAGGACCTTCATGGCTGAGTCAGCGACCGCTGCAGGAGTCAGAACGTCTTCACACCCTGAGAGAGAGAGAGTGGAACAGACAGGGATGAGTACCAGACCAGATTCGCAGCCAACGCGGAGAGACACAGATTCAGCCACGTCAAGTCCAGCCAAACATGATAACTCACGTTCGGTGCTGCTGGCCACAGTGCCTTTGAAGGAGCGGGAGAACGACTTCCTGGATTCCTCCTCAGCCGGAGTGTCCAGTGGTCCAGAGCCGACCGGCTGTCCTGCTGGGGAGGTTACCTGGACAGGAAGCAAAGACAACAGAACATAAACATGATTGGCCCTTAGGAAAATCTATACACCCCTACTGTTACATTTGTACCCTTGTACACCACCTACGTAACGTTATTATTCCTACACAGTAGCACCATTTGTAAGCCCAAGACTGTGAGACTGGAAGATTATGGGCTGGTAGTCAGCGTTTCCTGCAGCTCTTGCAATTCATTTCCACAGTCTTGAATTTAAAGAGGCTTGTTAAAAGCTGGGTCAAGTAGGATACCTGCTCTCATAACACGTGTGGCTAAAAATGGACTCTGCAGAGTGCTGCACAAACACTCCTCAAAGACAGACCGCAGCCCTATGAGAGTGACACAACCAGAGTCTGGTCGACCGCCAACTCGCATCAGCCTCGAATACATTTCGTCTATTCCAAAAAATGCAGCGATGTCCGAGAGTAGATTAATCAGAAGAACACTTCCATATATAAAAAGGTCATTTTAAAAGCTGTTTGTGGTGCTCAGAAGATCCGATGAGGTTGCGTACCTCTGCGCCGACAGTTTTGTAGCTCATCTGACGACTGATGGAACACTTCACGATACCAGACACCAGCTTGGAGATGTCGTCCTTCTCCTCGCATGGAATCTTCTCCACTGCAAGAAACCCCCCGCCAAAACAAAGAGAAGGGTCAGAACATCGCTGTAGCTCAGCGCCGATGAAGAGTCCGGGTCAAACTCTACCCAGCAGACATGTATTCCAGAGGTGAAAGTTCAGACTCGAGTTTGTCGCAGTCCTGCTTACCTTTGGTCTTCTTTTTGCCGAAGAAGCTCTTGGCCATCTTGGTGAAGAACTTCTTGGCAGGGCTTGGTGGATGAAGTTCTGGTACCATCACACAACTGCTGGCAGGAAGTTTATCTGGTGTGAAGCCCTGAGTGGAACGAGAGAAGAAAAACATCAAACATCCATACATGTCTTATCAGAACACAAGTCCAAGTCCATTTTAGATTCCGTACCTTGCTGAAGAACTCGTGATTTAGAATCTGGTCGAGTGTGAGACGGTCACTTGGATTCTTCTGGAGGACGCTTGATATGAGCTTCTGGGCGGCAGGAGAGAGGGTGGAGGGGAGGTTGTACTTCACTTCCTTGATACACTTGTACGTTTCCTTCAGATCCAGAGTCTCAAACGGAGGGTTGCCGCACATCAAAGTGTACCTGACAGGAAAAAGTGCAATGCTGGTTGAGTACTGGCCTGTAAGATCAGTAAAGGCTCCCCAAACGTCACCGATGAACCGAGCCTTCTCATTGGTCCTCAACGACTCACACTCCTACTCAAGGTGTGGCATGAATGTGTCAGGTATAGCTGGTCAAACTCCCAAGCCTCTGTTTGCTAAGCGTTTCCTGACTGTTTACACTAACGCTTCAAACTAGCCGATCGATTTTGGTCTGGTTCAAAGTCAAACAGAATGCTTCGACGTTCACGGCATGACTGGAGAGGACACTTACAAGACGCAGCCTAGAGACCAGACATCAGACTCTGTTCCGTGGCCTTGTCTGTTTAGAACCTCAGGGGCCAGGTAGTTTGGAGTTCCACAGATAGTCCTGAGGGGGAAAACCAGGTTTGTTAGGTTTGTTGATTTTGTCCTGGTTTTGTCTGTGAAACTGAGCTTAAAGCCAGAGGGACCTTTTTTTCCTTACTTTTTCCTCTGTTCGACAGTCTCCAGTTTGGCAGCAAGGCCAAAGTCTCCCAAACGTAATTCCATGTTCTCGTTCACAAAGAAATTGCCTGGTGAAAGAATCATTCAAGTTGAGTTCAGGACCACATTGTTTTCCGGATAAGACCATGTTTTAATTTAGCATATGACATAGGCTTCATTCTGTATTACATTTACATTTACATTTATTCATTTAGCAGACGCTTTTATCCAAAGCGACTTACAGTAAGTACAGGGACATTCTCCCTGAGGCACGTAGGGTGAAGTGCCTTGCCCAAGGACACAAAGTCATATAGCCACAGCGGGGGCTCGATCTCACAACCTTCCGTTCATGAGGCCAACGCCTTAACCCATTGAGCCATCTGAGTTCTGTATATCACGAACTCACGATATCTACACATGTACCGCAAGCACAACTGAAGATTAAGACAGCAGCCTGACATAGCTAGGACCACATACCTAGTTTGAGGTCCCGGTGGAGGATGCCCCTGTTGTGAAGGTATTTCAGGCCAGATATGATCTGTCGTAAATAGTACCTCACTTCTGGGTCGGTCAGCGTGTGTCTTGCCTTCCAAATGTGTGCCAGAGACTGCAAGGACATTAGGATGGACATTAAATATATATATTTGACTTGAACTACCCTGTTCCGGATGGGGAGGGCATCTTGGGGGAATGTGAATGAGCAAGTGAAGGTACACAATGTCCTTGCCGATCAGGGTTTTTTTTTGTTTTATTTGTTTTTATCCCAAAAACCCACACAAGGGACACAGTGTGACTGCACAAAAACCTAAACCGCACTGCGTGGCTTACCTTTCGACTACAGAGCTCTAGAAATATGTAGATGTTGTCTCGATCCTCAAAATGATGGGAGAACTTCACCACATGCTTGTGTGAGAGGGTTTTGTGGAGCTCGATTTCATTGGTAATCTGTCGGCAGAGAATCAGAGTGTCATTGAGGCCCGGTGAAGATTTGTGCTGCACGCCACTGCGAAGGGAATGTTGTTTATTGGCATCTACCTTGTCTCTCTGGTGCGGTTTGGAGACACGACTCTGTGGAATCACCTTCACAGCATACATTTTGTTGTTGCCGAGGTCTGTCATTTCGTAGCATCTTGCAAATCCACCCTTGGCGAGAGAAAAATTGAAATAACGTCACTGAATGTGCATGTTTCCAATCCACCTTTTCATTGAACATAACTAGTAAGGCTTTCACCTTTGCAAGACAGAACTGCAACAACCTGAAGAAATGCACCTATTTAACAATGACGTGTTCTTGCCAGACAGAAAACAAATAACTTGAATCCCTAAAAGAGATTAGACTCGGCCTGTATGTAAAAAAAGGTTTAGTCAACAACGTCTGGCAGGTTTTTAAATGCATTAGTACGGCACTGACACTCAGATTGAGCAGACAGATCTGCCTATGCGGCAGACAGACAGACTACCTGCGGCTCCAACGTGTTGCGGATGAAAGGCTACTCTGCCAATTTGTGGACATTTGTAACTCTTCGCACTGCGATCCAACAACATGAATATCGACCAACGTTAGAACAGGCATGATCTGCACATGCAGAACATGCTTGGAGGTTCCCCCATTAGAAGGCTTCTTAGACCCCACATGAGACGCGCCTGCTCCTCCCGTGCCGGGAAACAATGACGCTGGAAGGGAGAGGCAAGTTTGTCATCTGCTCCTCAACGAGGTGACAAATCCGCAATCTAACTTTAAGGGTGAATGGAAGGTCCTAAAACTACTCTGCATAGACTTGAAAAACGGAAGACACAGTGGCCTGACAGCAGTCATTGCAAATACAATGCAACTAAATGATCAGCCCTTATCTTTCAAGCCATTCCCGTTGACGAATTCAATAAAGACGGTACCTTTCCCAAAAGCTTCCCTTTGCTGTAGGATTTTCCAGTCTTCGCATCTGTGATCAGTGGGGCGAGTTCTGGTTTTATTTGTTCCGGTTTAGTCCTGTTGGTGGTGGTTTTGGCAGGATTGGGCAGAGTTTGGACCCGATCTGGACCCTGCTGGAATAAATCCGAGTTCATGGTCTGACATGGGACCCGATGAGAGGCTGTGAAACAAGCAGGATCCATTCATTCACTGTAAAAAACTGTTACACAGTAAATCTCTCGTTCTACCGGCTCTGTTCATTCAAGCTCAATTGTATCCATCTGGTGTGGAGACACTTCCCCATGGCCGGCTATATAGACTGGCTCTGACGTCATGGAGGAGGGGGGGCGGATCACAGACTGACGAGTCATTCCCACTGCTCACTACCCTGCTTATGAAAGGAGATTCTTTATTTATTTCTCTTTGTATATGAAAATATGAATGAAATCATTGAAAAATTAATCCAAGCCGCTCGTCCTGTTCTATAAAATAACCTCGAGAACCAAATGACTTATTTGGGTTGAGTGGATATGTCTTTGTTGACACACCCTGTTGATTGATTATATTATTTTGCTGACAAAACGCCCATTTATATGCACATGACGTACTTTTGCATTTAGGTGATACGTTCATATCCTGATTGTAATCATTGTGTGTCTTTATTTCTTAAGACCAGTGAACCATGCTTTCAGAAAAGACATAAGGGGTCGGACATGCCTTGACACGTTTTCCACTCAAAAAAGTTAAAAAGGGGAGTATTCTGCCACCTGGTGGACAAAGTGAGCAGCAATTTCCAACACAAGCTCTTCCCCTAACCCAGGGGTAGGCAACCCTGATTCTAATGAAGGGTTGTTCTCAGTATCTATGGAAGCCTGATTATTACTTTCCATTAGAATCAGGTGTGCTAAAGCAGGGAAACATCTAAAATCTTCAGGACAGTGGCTCCCTAGGACCAGGGTTGCCAACCCCTGCCCTAACCTGTTGCTGTTGCTTGTCTTCGACAGGTACACACTGCCTGATGGATATGCTTGCCTTATAATTGTAACTTGTTCGGCTGAATGCTCTTATGGCTCTTCCCTTGGCACTTATCGGTTCCTCACAATGTATTTTTCAGTCTGTAAACCCACTCTGTCTGGGCTCTATCACGCTGCTACGACCAGTGACCGATGCTCTTTAGTAAAGCTCTCTCTTGGAAGTTGCTTTGGATAAAAGCGTCTGCTAAATGAATACATGTAAATGTAAGCAGATGTGACATGCATGAGATAAAGACAGTATACTTGCTTCAGGAAAGATATGTTTATTACATCACATAAACCTGAGTGGGAGAAAGACACAATGTTAGAGGGACAAGACAATGGCGACTGTTTTCACATTTGATCAAATGAATGAATATGTACATGAGTGTGAAAAAAAACGAATGAGCCTTCCGTAGGGCGATCTTCAATTGCAATTTGGGAAAGGCTAAATGTATTCTAATCTGCCCAAACAAAACCAAAAAATCATAATTCTTGGACTTAAGAATAGTAACTGGAATGCATGAACAACACAATGAAGACATTTCTTAAACAGACTGCTACTGCAAAGTAGCAATATCCATACCCTGTCTGAAGTCACCTCTTTTAAAAGCCATCATTTAACATGGAAGGATTGATTATAACTGCGTGTACAACGTTACAGAGGGCCCACCATTTTGGATCAGGAATGAGAAAATGATGCACAGAGGGTATGTAAGCATGGCCACTGAGAGACGGGGGCACATCATGGAATCCTTGTTAGAAGTCCATCGTGTCCTCTCCTTTAGCCTTCTTCTCCTGGGACTCCGACCACGCCTTGTTGATGGTCCGCTTCATCTCATCATCACCCTCAGAGTAGATCTTCTTCAACATGGACATCAAGCCGTCGCTTGGATCCGCATTTTCTTCAACATTTGGCTTCCTATGAATGCAAGAAAATAAATGTAATAAACCTTTTTCTCCCGCCAGATGATACCTATTTTTCAAGCATGCTGGTTTCAAAAGAAACCTGGGGTCTCTACTACGAATCAAGATTCGGCGTTAACGAGTTAAATGAAGGTTCAACCCAATACAAAAACCATGGGTTACCTGGTTAACGCCAAACCTTGCTTTGTAGTACAGACCCCAGATGTTGTAGGCAGGGTGATCAGGGATGCTCGCTCACTTGACATCATTCATTTTCATTAATTCATTCACATTGTATTCATATTTTATTAGTGTGCCACATATATGTTCTATGTTTGCTCATTTCTGCCACAGTGAATTCTATGTTTGTTAAATCTTGCATAGCGAATAAACCCCCATTCTGATTCTGATTGATCCTCATCGCTACATGTTAAGTTCGTGCACTCACTCTTTTTCTTTGGTTTTCTTCTCAACCTGCGTCAGACACTCCCATTTCTTGGCAGTCTTCTTCTTACACATGACCAGGACCATGTCTGTTTTCACCTTTGAACCCAACCGAAACGGCACACATGAGCACACATGGAGCGAATCAACATGACATCACTCGTCTGGGATGCAAGACTCCACTCACCTTTCTATAGCTCTCCTGAACATCTATGGGGCATAGCAGATTATTGATGATCATCTGGTGATTCTTTCCATCAAGGTCTTTTACCAATGCAACAAAAGACCTGTGACAAAGGAAATCAAACCATAGAACAGGAATTTCAGATTAAGCAACAATCAAAACTGAATATCGTGACGGTGAACACCATGTGTGCATTGTGAACAAGATTCCACGTCTTACAATCCATGGGCTTCCATTAAATCAACTTTAAACAAAGTTTCTCATATGTCCTGACACTTTCAAAATGTAATATCTGATTTAAATCTAAACATTATAAAGAATGTCTGCTGTTAGTTAATGTTAACTGAATGGTTAACATAACTTTACTGCTTAGTCCAGTGATCTCAAACTCGTGCCATCGCGGGCCAAGAGGGTGCAGGTTTTCATGTTAACCAAGCCGCTACACCAGCTGATTTCACTAACGAGTTTGATTTCACTAAGTGGAGAAAGTTAGTGAAATCAGCTGGTGTAGTGGCTTGGTTAACATGAAAACCTGCACCCTCTTGGCCCACGATGGCACGAGTTTGAGACCCCTGGCTTAGTCCATGTAGATTACAATACATAAAGAAATCTCCCATTACCTCTCAGTGAAGCTGACTTCCACATTCTCAGGTGTTATATTGTGAACTCCTTTGAGTGTGATATAGATCTTGACAAACTTATCTGACTGGTCCCATCCTGCATTCAAAATAAAAATGATATAATAATTATATAATAATTATATGATATAATTATACTTAATTATCAGTTAAACGTGCCAAATATTCCCATGCCTGTAAACTTATGTAGACCCAAGAGGATTGGTTTAGATAGAAGCAACTGAGGCGTTTACAATGTACAAGTAACCACAGTCAGTGCATCTGCTAACCTGCACCCCCCATACCAAGAAACCCAAGTTACCATAGTTATTGATCTTGACAGTGTAGGTTTTAGAGGAAGATGTTGGGTCATCTCGCTTGGCTTGCTGCTCCTTCTGCAATCTCTTGGCTAAAAGCTCTCTTTCCACTTTTTTCTGTTCTTGATTTAAGACATCCTGAACCCGTTTCCTCTCTGCTTTCTCCAGCAAGCTGGAGATCTCCAGCAGGTCGCCCTCCAGCTGGTTAATCTGCAAGAGGGTAAGAGGTGCCACAAATATTGGGCATTTCTGGTGTTGCTAACTAAGATACTGTGTATTTACAATTAACAGCAGTTATTATTATCACTACAGTAGATAACAAAAGTCTGGTTTATATTGTTGCTGAAAAGTCTGTCTCTGGTCTTTATCTGCAGCTGGGAGGGTAACTAGTCACTGTAACAGTCTGGAAGCTTCCATCAGCAGCCATGCAATGACTACACAGCCATAGATCAAGCATATTGCTAGTATTATTCGTATGATTAAGATTTCTAGCAGTAAACATAATGATTGAAGTTCCAGCTCTATAGTCTAAACAATATGTTCTTCATGCAATATTTACAACTTGGACTGTTAGCGTTATCACCATGCTAGGTGAAGCTAGCCTGCTTACGGTTTGCGTTGAATACAAAACACAAAAACTCACAAACTAGCAGTTATCAGACATGTTAGCGCATTAAGTTAGACTTTTACCGCATTTAATATGACCAAGTAAGTACCTGTTCATTAAGGTCCATTGAAGCCCTTGTCCTGTTTATAACAGTGCTATCTAATGTAACCAGTGAACTATCAGAGCAAACTGACTGAAACAGACACCAGAGATCAACCCGCAGAGGGAGTTACCGCCAAAAGACTCCGATCTGGGTTCCAAGATCTTTCTTCCAGTTTCAGTTCCGCACATCAGAGCTTTTACTGGACCCTCTCCCCGTTTTCATTATTATATTCCAACAGCACATTTCACTAAGTCATGTCAGCACAACCTTGAATATGATATGCATTATGGTGTGTTGACTTTTACAGTGTACAGTGTGTCTCTATTTGTTGAGTTTTTACCAATTTTTTTGTTGTCTTTTACTGTGTATAGCGTGTCTATAGCACTGTATATTGCATGTACTGCACTTTGGTCAACCGTGTTGTTTTAAAGTGCAAAAGAAATAAAGTTGGATTGGATGAAAACATTAGTGGGAAAGAAAGACTATACGTTCTATATTATTAATCTGGTAATTGAACATCTTACCTAAACTACATATAAATGACATCAATACCATTTGGACCAGGGGATCTGCAGGCCGCGGCTCTTTAATTATTATTTTTTTTAAAGTGTTTTAATATGTTTAATATGTTAAATAAGAAAATAGTTTAATTCTGCGCGGACAAATACATTTGCTTTCACTGTCGACGATGCTGACTTACATGTGGGCTACACTAGCTTGATAAGTGACGAGAAATGATAAAACAACATTAAACAATGCTAAAAGTACTTTCCAGAACAAACACGCAGCTTTAGCAGAAAAGTACAAGGCTGGACAAGAACAGAAAGCAGATGAGAGCAAATACTTTCACCAAGTGTAACTACCGCTGCTGATAGTTTTGCAACAGTTGATTTGTTGTTGCCCTTTATTATAACAGGCATAACAAACAATACAATGTAACCCGTTGTATTTTTTGTAGTTATCTAATTAAACAAATGCAACAAACACCCAAGCAGAAACCAATATTTAACTATTTATTATACAGTCTATCCTGGCATAATTTATACTTTCTTATCAAGTAGCCAATTACAGTCATGAACATACTTAACATATCTCAAGAGAAAAATAGCTGAAGGACAAGGTTCCATACATTCCAGCCCATCTTGAAAAATGTCCATGTTGTCTCGACAAAAGCGCATCATTGTACCAATGTGAGGTGTAATCTAGCATAGATCTGCACTAAATGACAGACAGATGGCACTTGAACTGTCCAGTCCACACAGTAGAGAATATGAGTCAGTGTAACACAGAGAAGAGTGCAGGTGTGTCCATTCCATCACCACATGGAACGCTGGATCCCAGACATCTGATTGTGATCAGCCAGGTGACGGAAGACTATGCGGCTGAGACGCCACCTGCGCTTCACTCCTCGTGGACGCGACGTCATCACGCACCTGTTACGGATCCTTACTGGGCAGCTGTCGCGAGGCAACGCTGCAATTTCCTTATCTGCAACTTCCTGTCAAGACATTTAAGACATCAGTTGAGGATCAGGATCAGTTAAAGTGCAGTTAGAGAGTCATGTGGCGCAGTCGGTTAGGGTGTCGGGTTAGTAATCAGAAGGTTCCTGGTTCGAAATCCCAGCTGTGTCAACATGTCATTGCCTACTTGGGCAAGGCACTTCACCCTACTTGCCTCAGGGGGGAATGTCCCTGCACTTGCTGTAAGTCACTTTGGATAAGAGCGTCTATTAAATGACCGTTTGAACAAAAAATGGGTTTGGGACACTATCTACATCAGTTATCTTCCAACTTATGTTTCAAATGCAGCTATAATATATGGTTACATAAACAATACAGTACCTGAAGTTCTTTGGGTAGAATTGTGTTCTTTCTCAGTGCATTAATACGAAGCCTCTCGTCCGCGAAGTCGAAAGCCATCTGTCTCCTCTTGACGTCTCGCAACATCCTCCAGTTAATATAGTACCCTCTGACCTGCTCAAGACAACCCCAGCCGCTACTCACAGCCTGGTATAGGTGGAAACACATAAAGACAATCAGATACTAGAAATAATTTTTTTTTTTGCCAGTGCCTTCAGATTGCATATTGTTGTTTACATTTTTTTGCCTTTTGCTTGAACACGTTTTGCAACTCTGCAATGCACTCTTGTTTACACACAAGCGCAATACATTGGGAAATAAACCACTTACATGTATGTTGAATTGAAACTGTTATCAAAACCTAACAATCCTTGGTAAAAAAATCTATCTCTGATGACAAAATGATACACGTCACTAGCATCATATGAACACTCTTTCAGATGAGCAGCGCCACACTAGTGTCCTTTACATAAAACACTGCAGTCTTTTTATTGACGTTCTCAAGTCTTCTGCAAACCTCAAAAGTACTATGAAAATAGTGTGTAGAGTGCATGTGCAAGTGTGTTGCAGAGTACAAAGCAGCGCTTTTGTTTGAGGTATGGTTACACTCTTTTTACAGTATAGGAACAAAAGCTTCAAGTTTGATTACTTTGGTGTAAGCATGTCTATACTGATCAAGCAATAGGCCAAACTGTGAGTGGTGCCACAATGACACACACACACTCGTACCAAAAAAAGGACTCTAATATGCTACATTTTTTCGGCCATGTTCACAATCATGATCACAATCATATTCACAATCACACACCTCACCTTTTTAGGTACACAGAGCTTGGATTGAATTAAATTTAACCCCGAAAGCATGATCCTGCACGCAGCCATCTTTGAACCAAGGTTGCCTTAATGTAGATGCCAGGTTTGTCAAATACCCTCGCAGGGTGATGCCATAGTTTAGTGGTTTGACAGTTTTTACATCCTAACCTTCTCATATATATTTACTGTATTTGTACTGTATACTTATAAAGTAGCATTAGTGAGGCATTATAATTCTAACATGAATTACATCCCTTATGTACTCGTTAAATACAAAAAGAAGAGGGTAAAATTCGAACCTGGCAACGACATGAAATGTAGTGTACTGATGCCACCTAGAGGGTGACGCTTAAGTTCAGAGAAACCTGCAGGATCACTGACACCCACAGGATGGCAGTACGGTCACACACTGACACCCTGAGGATCGCAGTACGGTCACACACCCTGAGGATGGCAGTACGGTCACACACTAACACCAGAGAGCAAACCGACTCTTCCAAACCGCTTTCAAGTTGATGCAGACCAGAGGTCACCAATCCTGGTCCTCGAGGGCCGCTGTCCTGACAGTTTTCGATGTTTCCCTGCTCCAGCACACCTGATTCTAATGAATGGATCATTATCAAGCTCTGTGGAAGCCTCATAATGACCGTTCATTAGAATCATTGTTGCTGGAGCAGGGAAACATCTAAAACTGTCAGGACAGGGGCCCTCAAGGACCAGGGTTGGTGACCCCTGATGCAGACCCATCGAACAAGTGTCTGAACAGCAGTTAAGTCAGCTTTTAAGATGAAGTATGCCTCACAATCAAAGGCATTGTTTTGTTTTTTGAAAACATTGGAAAAAGAGCCACTAAAACAGTTCAGTCAAGACACTCACGTGATTGATTGATAAGAATACAATATTTATTCATAACCATGACATGGAATATGTTTGACTTTGACGGAGTGGAATGTCTAATGGGGAAGCGCTCCCTACCGCCTCGAGCGACACATACGTGCATACATATATGACATGAGGCATGGAGCAATAGATATATAATCCCCCTTGATAGACAGAAGACAGATATACATATAGTTAGACAGGCAGACAACCGGGGGGGAAAGGGGATGGTGGTGGGAGGCAACAGCACTGATCCTTAGCCGGTCTGTGTGAGTGTTAGATATCCGTGCAGCCTTTAAAGGCAGTCTTACCGGACGAGGCCCAATGATCAGGTGTGTTCATGATTGATTGCTTGCGCTACCTGAGTGCTTGGGCTGCTAGTGCATGTGAGGGAGAGAGTGATGACGTGTGTACTGAGGTGTGTGAATGAGTGATGATGTATTATGAGGTGTATACAGTAAATAGGTAATGTATACTGAGTTGTGTGAATGAATAATATGTACTGATTGTATGACTGAGTGAGGACGTGGGCAGCCAGAGTGTCATGCCAGAACCGGCTTCGCCCATTGAAAACCACCAGATTAACTTGTCCTTTTCCATTTGTCTCGCCTGTTAAGAATTCGGACCGTAAGATATCTTATTCCTGAAACAGTTTCTTATTTCCTAGTAATGATCATTGTTAGGAGTTTCTTGAAGAAAAGATGTCCTGTGCATAAATACAAACACAAGCAAGATTAGCACGCATTCAAAATAAAAAGCCACATTATAAACAACTGTTAAACTGTTCTATTCATGATTCACCTTGGATAACCTCATACTGATAGAGAGGAATAGCTTGTATATAGCCTAAAAAATCGCTTAGAGTGACTGAATTTAACAGTTTTCTTTTACTGTATTGTTAAGCCGGAAACAGAAACATCTTCATAACCATATGGTTCTTCTTTGAGGTGAGAGTAGTGTTTTGGAGATCAACAAACAGGCTTCCAGCCTGTGGACTTTAGGCATTCTTTCTGAAAATGATACCAAATAAGTCTTATTTCGTAACTTTCCCTAGTCCCTAGTTAAAATAAATGAATTACTCTCTGCAGGATGTCGTAAACTGGGCCTTCTGCACTGCAAACCCATTCAAGAGGCCACCATGGCTTTATTCCAAATGTTTTGGACAAACTGCTATAGACAAGTAACAGCACACAACCTATTTTTAGATTCAAACAATTTTGGATTTACAAAGTAACCATTCATAAATGCTAGTATAAAATAATCAACATTTTACATCCCTTTAATTTAACACACCTCATGGCAAGAATATACAATGTCTTTAAACAAACAAAAATAACTCTATTTATTTTAATACTACCAGTTATAAAACCAGAAAGTTTATTTCAAGGGCACAAGAATAGAGAAGCTTTTATTCCATTGTCAACCACATAGCTTCCTCCTGTTAGACTCGAGTTTTCAACTTGCACTTGGTTCAGCTTTCAGCCTATTGGTATTCTTTGCTTACTTAAAGTTAAAAAGTTAGTTAGTTAGTTAACATACATGTACAACAACTTGTTAATTTGGCGAGATTTGGTTGTACTTTTTTCTGTTTCTATTGATTCAGCCAAACAGCCAATATCCTCATCAATATAGTTAACTGTGATCAATAGTTCCACATATCCTGATGATCCAGCTCCTTTGGGCAGACTCATGCAGCTGGTCAGAAGCTGAGCTCCATGGCCTCTAAGCTGTCATCCTCTGACCCCTGGCTGTACTTCCAACGAGGGTCTCTTTTGTCCACTCCTTCAGCTCAACGTATACAAATTATTTAAAGACAATAAATTAAATATAAGGTTTAATACCCCTGGATCAATCCTCTGTTCAGTACATAGCAGTGCTCCTGCTTTGATGAAGGATGCAAGCAGGTTCCTGGAAAAGATTCTGTTTACATTTTGTATTTAGTCTTACAGCAAGTACAGGGACATTCCCCCTGAGGCAAGTAGCCTTGCCCACGGACACAAAGTCATGTTGACACAGCCAGGGTTTGAACCAGGTACCGTCTGATTATTAGCCCGACACCCTAACCAACTGCGTCCCAGGCCTCCTTGTTATTCTCTTATGTTGATACTAGCTGTACTTTTTGTCCAGTTCAACTTTGAATTTTAACACGGGTCATAACAGTTTTTTAGTTGTTGATTTTCCTAACGTTCAAAATGTTCTCTCCTCTGCTTTGTGATCTTTCTACTTCTTGTGATCGTTTATTTTGCTTTCGTAAGTACAACTGCCATAGAATTTTGTGTGCTTGTACCACACCTGTTTTTTCCATGAAGGGAATATAGAGACATACTTGGGAGCTGAAAACCTTGCAGCCAAACATCACAATAAAGACTTCTGAACCAACTGTTAATCTCATTAACTAAAGCCAGGACAAAGCTACCTTCAGAAGATTTGATCAAAATGTCCAAATGAAATGATAAGGGACACATTAGGTTTCTAGATTGTTTTGGTGCAACATCTGTGAATGAACTTAGAGAGACCACCACTGTTAGGGGAAGTGCAGAGAAAGAAAAACACAGACTGCCCCCAAAAGTAGGTGTCGTGTTTCATTAAGGTTCACTTTTCTGTGGTGTTATGTGTGTGTTTCTCAACGTGGGTCCATAAATCAATTATTTTGCCTTTTCATCCAATTCCAAGTGCACTAACAGAAACCATTCCTTGTGTATTGAAATGCATTAATCAAATTCATTAAATGGTTTACACCCAGCATTCACGATATGACAATATGACGATATTGTATGACAATATAAAGTCGTTTTGTCACTAGCACTGAAAGTTTGAGATCTGACCTAGAGTCAGCCTTTACTTAGATCACAGACAGATGAAAGGGAATAACCTACAGGCCTGAGTCAGATCCTACCACACCAACATGCTCAAACTCATGCCTGTTCTGCTTGGATCAATCTGTCATCCCCTAGTTCACTTACAATTCGTCAGACCAAAGATCTGTTCTTCTTTAATCAGTGTTTTCAACAATCTTGTATCCACAAGGAAACATGCTCTCTGTGTTATTTCATTCTTCCTGACCGCAGTTGGCCCCCGGTTGCTTATGTATAGTACACATTTCAAAGCACATCTGACATGTGTATAGATACAAGAGTTAATGTGTTTTCATGTGCATTTCAGGTATTTCATGCAATTGCTTGCACGTGTCTGGATGTTGAGATAAAACTAACCGGTGTCTCTAAACTGAACAGACTAGGTATGTTGCCTAAACACTAAGAAGGAAAATCTGTCAATCTTGTAAAGACTTTCCCAAAATATGCTATATGAACTGCCAAATATGTATTATCAGTTTAATATGATGCGTTCTATAGTAGTTTAATTGATTGGCAAGGAAATAATAAAAACTATAATTCACTGAGTTATTTGGTTGGTCAACGAATATGACTTGTTTGATGGATAAGTTTCTTGATAAATAGCATGAGCAACGTGTTTTGAACACAGTGTTCAGAAGTGTTCACACAGAGATGTCTTGGCAAAAAATATATGGCCACCTAGAGCCTTGCTATTTATCTTGCCTGATCAAATATACACATGCTGCAGTAAGGACACCAAAGTATTACATAAATTACATTCCGTGTTTACACAGACATCTTCAGGAGCTATGAAAACAGGGAGGTTGAAAACGATTGAGGCTCCTGTTGGACATGATAAAGAAATCCAACGGATCAGAATCAGAATTTATTTATATTCGGCATTGCAAGTTACACAAACCCAGAAATTAATGTGGCAGGATGGAGCAAAAAACATAAATGGGACTTAAATTAAGATTACAAATAAAAAAGAAGGCAATAGCTATACATGGAAAGGGGTATATAAAAACTATAAATAGTACAAAGTATAAAAAGTAAAGAGTATGTGGGTGAGAATGGATATATACTACGGGGGGAGTTGGGGGGGGGTGGATGGATACAACATAAGATTAATAACCAATTGCTTGTGATAGAAAAAGGTATTATTTTATTCATAATCTCACTGCACTGGGAACAGGAAATGTGATTTTACACCCCATGGTTAAACTGTTGACAAAAGGGTTGTGAACAGCAGCATCCAGTGAAGAAGACTTGTGAGATGACCTTCATAAAACCCAAACCAGCCAACTGGGACTCGTCAGCATTCTAACCCTTGTCTGAGCAATGGAATAAAAACACAGCAGTCTTTTGTAGCTGCTCCCATGGGTATATTGAAACCATATTTACGTACTGATACTGTCTGTACATGATTGTCACTCTGACTCTTTGGAGTATTTCTTTCCTTTTTTGGTACCTCTTGGTGTGAGGCTTCCCAGTTGAAGTTTGCAACTGCCTGTAAGAGGGATCAAATCCCATTCTCCATCATACCCTGTCCAAATATTACTTTTAGAAACGCAAGAAAACCAGATGGAAAAAGCTCAGTTTTAAGCAAGCCAAACAAAAAGTACCATTCCAACTGGGTCTTGCGCTGTGCTACTCCTCTAAATTGAAAGAGACCATGCTGGCCTGTCAATGACCCTCACCACCCACAGAACGAAGTTTAATAATGTCAGCGATGGAAGAAAAAAAAGATGAATGAAAGAACAGAAGGAGGAAGATGCCATCTGTTACTGATTCACACTCCTGAGACCCTCCAGCTGACGGTTATATCGATAAGATCCACCGTGACCTGTCTCAGGTCTGTTACATAGGTCTTCTGAAACACACCACCACCTATAAGCTTGCCTGTTACACAGACACAGAATTTACTTTGCAGGATGGAGCAAACAAAGAATATAAAGTATATGGGGACTTAAATAAAGATTAAAAAAATAACAAATGATATGCTATAAGACTGCATGCAAATGCTCACAGACATGCTCACACATCACCACCTTGAAGAAACTGAAAAAATCAGTTCACTTCACCCCGAGTGAAGTCACGCTAACTCCTTGCAACGATATGTTTCTCATATTTTGAACGCGTCTCAATACCTCCACGTGATACGTCTGTCTTCACCTGCTGGCGAGAGACCACCCAAACAGGCAACGCATTTACTGCTACCATGCCGAGACCCTCGCAGAGATACCTTCTAATTTACTACTATAAAAAAAGACTTCATTCCGCTTCGCGTCACGTTACAGTTTTAGTGCTTTCCTGTGAACCATAGGTAGACAGAAGCCCGGGGCAAAGACTCCGGATTAGCCAGAGCTCCACAAACCATCAACTCAACCATTAGCAAAGAAAACAACGTTTGCACATGACCGCCGGTCATTGACCAGTGTATGAGCCGCATTCCTGTACAGAATACTAATGAGCCCTGCCTCCCACAACTGAGTTTATGAGTGACTGTAACTCTACCGGTGGTCGCTTCATGAAGCCCTCACCTACCGCTCTGTAATAACTCTATAAGCATAGTTGTTCCGTACAATATAACCTTTAAATGCCCTTTCACTGAATGTTTCGTTATGCCATACTTTGTTTTAATGGAAAACTTTAGAAAATGAAAATGGTATTGATCGGGGCATAATCAATGTGTTTTTCTCAGGACCAGCACCAGTTTGTCATCTACAAAGTTTTCTGCATCCAACTGACTGGTCCAAGTTCCTGTATGAATTCAGGGAGGAAGTGTTAACTGGCTGCAATGAGTCTGCCGTTACGAGCCATCCGGTTGTTCTGCGGTCTCATCTGCTCTGTAGGGCAGCTTGTTCTAATGACGGTCTGATTGAACGTCATCCCTGCCCACTGGCATTCAGTCTAGGCCAGGGGTCGGCCACCTTGGTCCTAGGGAGCCACTGTCCTGAAGATTTTAGATGTTTCCCTGCTTTACCACACCTGATTCTAATGAAGGGTTGTTCTCAATCTCTATGGAAGCCTCATTATTACCTTCCATTAGAATCAGGTGTGCTAAAGCAGGGAAACATCTAAAATCTTCAGGACAGTGGCTCCCTAGGACCAGGGTTGCCGACCCCTGGTCTAGACTTGAGGAGGGACTTGGCTAATCACGGTTTCTACTTTGCAGATCCCCACCGACGCTAACACACCTCGCACCAGCTCCAGTTTCTCTTGAACATTTTTCACCAGCCTTCGACACGTGCCACTATGTTGTAGTCATGTGAGACGGTTGCTGTTTATTTCGAGACAAACATACCGGTGAAGATATGCCCGACCTTGACATTCACACTCTGATAGGATGCTGCCTGACAGCTTGACAATCTTTGTTCAAGCCGGAGTTTGGCCATTTTTCCATTGATTCCCACTGTTTTCTGTTTTCACTCTGAATGCAATATCTTTACAGATGGACTTGGATCTGCTGATCCTTTCAGCCTGCTGGTCGCTATTGTGCTGATGCAGAGTTGCACAGTGTGGGGCCTGAGGGTTATTTCTGTTGTTGGGGATTCTGGGATCACCCTGGGGATAGTGTACCAGCTGTTTATTCACAGCATTGTCTCTGTGTTTGCTTATTTACCAGCGATCAGTGTTGACACACCACAATGTTAAGAATGCACAGCTCAGACCAAAAAAAAAGAGGTTGTTTTTGTTCCTTCCCACGAGAATTTAGGGCAGTGTTTGATGTTATTCATCATTACGGTAATTAGAATCTTAAAAAAAGAGCAAAAAGGAGTGGCAGTGTGAGAACAGAATCTCAAACGTTTACCCGACTTCACCGATGTTCATTCATTTCAATGTTCAGGTTTTTCTTGGCTGGCTCTCACTTCTAAATCCATAGCTTTCTGTGGTTGCTGTAAGCACCACTCCTCCTGTTAAAGTGATTAATACCCTCCTAAATCTGCTACTGTAAAGAGGAAACATATTCCCCCCAAACTTTCATGAAGCCGGACCAGTGTTTGGGACTGAAGAAGGGGTGGGGAAAGACTGAACCTGAGCGAAAGGAGTGCTGGAGAGGAACATGTTGATGCTGAAGAATGTGATTAACTCCAGTCCATGGGGAGAGAATGTCTCTCATTATCTCTCGGTGCTTATATTCCATTTTTGAGAAGGAAAGGAGACACTGCCAACCTGCTCACTGGCCATAAGGCCTTTTGACTGAAGGATTCGCTTCGGGAGAGAAAAAGACAGAGGGAGAGGGGGAGAGAAAGAGAGAGGGAGAGGGGAGAGAGAGGTAGACAGAGAGACATAGGTGCGGTGAAAGCAACTGGTTGGTTCTGGAGGGCCCCTGGACTAGAGGAGACCCCTGCCTTCAGCTTGTCATCAGGTGTCAGAAAGGAAGAGAGGGACATATTTCCAGATCTTCACAGGAGAGAGCACCTCAGAGAACTGCAACCGGTAAGACCAGCTCAGATGGTTATGTTTTGTTCTTATTGTTATAACCCTCACTGAAGTAAAGATTTATCTACGGGAATATACAATCTTCATAACTTATTTTATTGTCTTTCAGAGCATATTACATTATCCTGAATATCCATGTGTACCAGTTATTTTACAGACGTTAAATATTCTGACACGTTTAAGGCATTTTAAACATATTTAACAGTGGATGATATACAAGACGGAAATATCAAACAAGGAACCTGAAATAGACAGACATCTCATGTAGACATTTTAGCTCAAGGAAGAACACATGATTGTTGATATAGTCAGACATTAATACCACCAGTCTTGTCTCCTGGTTTATTTACTTAAACCCTAAGACTGTATTTCTCTTGGTGCCAGTGGCTTTCTCTCACTTCACACAAATGTATAACAAACTCAGATCCAGCCACAGGGAAGTGTTAGGTGCCAAAGTGACCTGACGTACAGCCAAGTATGTACAGGGGCCAAGTCATCACTGTCAATCATGGCTATTGAAGAGTATTAGTGGCCTAAAGGAATTCTGTTCAGAGGTGTCACAATTGACTGATTGGCCTTGCAGTTTAGCGCTGTACGGTGTACAGGGACTGTGGTTTCCATTCCTGCCGTGAGCCCACGCTCTCCTTAAAGTGGGCAATCACCCTACAGGTACACATTTGAGGATTTCACAGACGTTGGTGCTGAGATCCTGTCTCATTTTAGTCACGCACAGTACTTGATTTTGTTTCTGAAACTGTACAGCTACTGTTCAGACACCAAAGTCAACAGAGACCCACGAAACGCACAACAGATGTAGAGGCCTTGCCTGGAGCTACATACACCAATGTGCGAATGTGCGCGTAACACAGAGGAAGTCATTAAAGTGGGCTGTGTACGTGTGATGCTTATCAATGGGGGAGTCATGTGGCGCAGGTTCCTGGTTCAAAACCCGGCTGTGCCAATATGACATTGTATGCTTGGGCAAGGCACTCCACCCTACTTGCCTCAGGGGGGAATGTCCCTGTACTTACTCTAAGTCGCTCTGAAGCTGGATAAGAGCGTCCGCTAAATGTAAAAAAAAATCACCAAGGATCCTGATGTTAGGATGGCAGAGTTAGCCATTCTACGAGGAAGCCACAAGCGTAACAGCTTTCAACTTCTTTTTCTTTTGTATGAGAGGAATATTTAACCGACGGTGCAAGTTTACGACCACATGTAAAGTTGTGAGACTGTGGTTTTAAATGTGGTGTGTGTGTGTCCCCACCTCCCCTCTAGAGCAACACAGAACTTCACATCCCAGTTTTGCTGGTTGGGTCTAGTGCTATTGGTCTTTAAACCTGAAAGAACAGACTGCCTTTTGTCTGTTGTTTAATGGCTCTCTGGAGAGGACGGGGGCATTTGCACACAGCCTGACCTTGCTTTCCTCCTCTTGCCGCGCTACTTGGTTCCCTCCATCTTTCCTCTTCCTTCCACCGGTAAATAATTTGGGAGGGAAAATGAGCTCAGAGACCAGGTTGATTGCATTCACAGTCTTGAAAATGTCACTCTGTAAAAGTGGGAAGCTTTGGACTGTGTGGCCAGCCTGTTCCAAAAATTGGCTTTAGATTAGATTTTTCTGAGGTAAACTTTGTTTGTTCTTCCCTGTTTATATCACAGTATTTGTTGAACCAGTACCATTAGAGGATGGAACTGTAGACTATTGAAAATCACCAGTGAATCATGTGCTGGGAACCGGCCACTCACACTGGCACGCTGGCATCAATACTTCAGAACGTGAAGATGATAACAGACGATCGTAGAATAAATCATCTATTTCTCCTTATGGGCTTCTGGGAACTAAAACCACCATTGACTCCAAACCGACTCATTCGGAGAGTTTCTATCACCACATACTGAACATAGAAAACCTGCTGCTTTAATCCCAAATGAGGATATCCATTTTATCCATGGATGATTTTATCCAAGGATGATTTGTTATCCTTGGCCTCTAAGTCGGGTCTACCTGTATCAGGACACAGGAGTGTCCTGTACCTCCAGCTGGAAGGCAACTTTGAAATACCGTCCAAGAGTCACAGAAAAGAAGCTAACCACAGCAGCCTTCAAGTAAAATCCTGACAGGGAGCTATAAACAGGCTTTTAGGGATCCATGGTCTTCTACTGCTTGGTTCTGTTCTGCTGGACCTGCATGCAGCATCTCTGTCATGTGGGTTACTGGAGGGCTGTCATTGACACTGTGTGTTGCTGTGGGTCAGTGTGCCACTGTCATTTACTATGGCTGAGTCATTGGGACTTTACATGCCAAGACGTAATATCAAGGTCTTTGTCTGTCTCTCCTTCTGTGTGTCTGCTCTGGTCAGGTATTTGTGACTGTATGTATCATTTTAATACTCCTGCTCTGTGCTCTCAGTGGGTCGCCATGAACTGTAATCAAATCAAATCAACATTTATTTGTATAGCCCTTTTTACAAGCAATGTCACAGAGGGCTTCACATATGCCCATAGAACTGCCCCTCAACCAACCTAAACCCTCAAGGAAGACAAGGAAAAACTCCCAGAAAAACTCACTAGGGAGAATTTTTTTTAAGAAACCTTGGAAGGAGCGATTCAGTGAGGGATCCCCTCCTCCAGGGACGGTTGGGGAACTGTACTCATTGAGTGGGGGAAGTGACTGTGTTTCGGCCGGATCCATTCTATCCATGCAAACGAGCAGCGTGGCACCTGAAGGAGTGAGGACGGTCCTTTTGTGGTTCTCTCAGGTCAATTAATGGCGTCACGGTGTGCGGGAGACTCGCACATTTTGAATGCACGTGTTGACATGTTAATGTTCTGGCAAGTTCTGTGTCTTTGTCCAGTGGGATGCTGAAGTCTGCTTTGGGTTCTCCATCTGCGTTTCTCCTCTTTGATGCTCATCGTGTTTTCATTTTGTGGTTGTTCAACGGACAAATTTGTCCTTTAAAGTTCAAAGCTTTGTCAAATAAGCACGCTTGACCAAACTAAATCAACAGATAAAATCATCAACCATGGCCAAAAAAAAAACAGCTCTGTTTCGTGTCTGTAAATCTGTATTAGGGATTTTACGTTGTAATTCCACAGAACAATCTCAGTTCCTTTTAAAAATAACCCAATCGATTCATTAATGCGCGTACAGTAGCAGAGCCCCCTGTTTTCAGGCTTATAACAGGACATGCAAGTCCTTCAATTAGATTTTCCACAGACCACACAAGTTCAAACTTCAACCGTAAGGTTGCTACACAACCGCTGTCTGAACAGCTGTAGGCAATACAGCCAGCAGGGTGACACATGCTGGTGAGCAGGTCAGCTTGTATCAACCACTGAGGTTTAAACCACACTGGGTCTGAGGCAGCCTCCTCAGAGTTATATAGGGTTTATTACTTTGATGGCATGTCATTTCTCTTTCAAGGGATGTGGGAAAGTTATTACACATGATGACATCATCTTTTGAAAACAGCCCCTTGAAGTCCTCATGGTGAAGCTGAAGACGATTAATGGTTTGGAATGAGTTGGTTTGGGTGGAAGTGCTGACTCCAGGTTTTCTGCGTGCGGAAGAGGAGACACGCTTCAACCATTCCTCTGTTAAAATACAGACCACCCTAATTAATATTTATGACCCCAATCATGGAAACGATGTAAGTGTCGTGCTTGGGAATCTCTCCGTCGTGGCTCTGTCACGCTAATAAATGTAATTATGTCTTTGAAAATTAAGTTAAAATAAGTTAAACATCAGTGTGTGTCAGCCCACATCTAGCGGTGCACTTAATGGTCTCATCAGCTTTTTCTGTCTCGAAAGCAACTCTGTGGACCAAAGGTACAATTAAAAAAATATGGGGGGTCAGATGGCTCAACGGTTAAGGCGTCGTCCTCATTATCGGAAGGTTTTGAGATTGAGCCCCGGCTGTGGCTATATGATGCTGTGTCCTCGGGCAAGGCACTTCCCCCTACTTGCCTCAGGGGGGAATGTCCCTGTACTTACTGTAAGTCGCTTTGGATAAAAGCGTCTGCTAAATGAATAAATGTAAAAAATATGCTAAATGAATAAATGTAAAAAATATATACAATACTTCCTTTCACTTTGTTCTACCTCCTGTGTTACCTTACTTCCTTTGAATTAATATTCCTGCTTTCCCCTGCCATCCAGCCATGCCAATTAGAGCCCATTGGCTGTTCAGGACCCTGTTCCTGTTGGGTCTCCTGTGCATCCTGCCCCACACCTCAGCAGAGGACGCCCCTGCTCCAGCAGCGGAGAAGGGACTGACCTTCAGCCACGTCTACAAGATCGACCTTCCCCAGGGCTCTGACTGCAGGCCTGCTGTCGAGGCCCTCCCCTCCCTGGACCAGGCAGCCGGGGGCCTGGAGGGCTCCACCGGCGAGGGGGAGAACGACATCGTGTTCAGGCACAACATACGCCTGCAGACGCCCAAATGCAACTGCGAGGAGTCGGAGAGCTTCAAGTCGTTGCTGTTCAGGATGAACGGCCTGGAGGAGGAGGTGGGCTACCTGAAGACCCAGTGTTCCCAGGGCTGCTGTGGGAAGGCTGGAGCAGCAGGTAAGGCCCCTCGGTCAGGCTGTGTGCCAGTGAAAGCCAGTGTCATTTCCTTATTCGCTCCCTCACTCACTCAGAAGACATCCCTGTCCCCATGTATCACCCTTGCCCCGGTCTTCCCCAGGTTTGGACACCAGCTGCAGTGGTCACGGGACGTACCAGCACGACACCTGCAGCTGTCAGTGTAACCCCGGCTGGGAGGGCCCCGACTGCTCCATCTCCTCCTGCCCGGACGAGTGCAACGATAACGGGCGCTGCGTGGACGGGAAGTGCGTCTGCCACGCCGGCTACGGAGGCCCCACCTGCAGCGAGCTGCTGTGTCCGGACAACTGCAACGACAAGGGCCACTGCGTGGACGGGAAGTGCGTCTGTTTCAGCCACTTCACCGGCGATGACTGCAGCATCCAGCGCTGCCCCAACGACTGCGTGGGGAACGGACGGTGCGTGGACGGGCAGTGCGTCTGCGACGAGGGCTTCTTTGGGGTCGATTGTTCTCAAGGTGAGCATGGGGAGTTTTGTCTCTGGTTACAAACGTTCTTTAAATGCATCTTGTTCTGCTCTTTCCTTTTCAGTCGGGCACGCGCCAGGCATACAAAACAACAGCCTATTGACTGACAAGTTGCCATGAGTTCTGTCTCCGAGCTAGGACATAGCGAACCGCAAAAGTGGAATTTGGAAAATGTCCAGAGTCCTATTTCAGCCCCCATTGCCCACAGGGTTTTAAAGGGTTGTCCACGCAAATGGTTTGACGCTTGACTTTGAGTACCAGAGATGTTTGTTTTATACGCACGGAAGCAGAAGAATAGAGCCACTCGACAGCTCAGCTCCCCTCACCGACGCCTCCCGCACGTCCGACTGTGACAATAATTGCAGCCGCCCCAGAGCTACTCTCTTCAGCTGTCAATCATTCCGCTTAATGGTTTTGACTGTGCGTAAGGCCGCCTGTCTGCTTTGAGCTCGCGGTGTGGAGCGCAGGGGCATGTCAGCCATCCACACCGCCTGCCTCAGGCCCTCAGGCTGTGATGCTGCTGTTGGAGCTGAGATATAGATCTACAGTAGGTACGCATCAGACCAGAAATAACACAAGCTGTTCAGGAAGAGAGACAGGAGGAAATTCCAGTTTCTGCATAGGGATGAGCCAGATCAAAAGCTGAAACATAATTAGATGCAACGTTTATTGTTTCTTTTTTTTGCACGTGTCCTTGCCGTTTATCAAAGAGGTAAGGGATGAATATCAACATTGCGAAAGCGGTGGCAGTTGGGCGAAGGCCTGTTTAAAATTTCCATGTGTTCTAGTTTTTTGGGGGGGTGAAATTGAAAACAGTTGTCGGGACAAGGATGAATATCAAAAACTTTTGAAAGTCAGTTGAATTTGGTTAAGGAATATTTTGTAAGGTGTTATTGTAGTCTTCTTCACCAAAGGAGTCCTGGGATTTCGGTGAAATCTTCAAAGTCTCCGGTTGAATGATCTGCAGATGCAGTGGATTTGGTCTTGTTCCCATGTAAGGTCTCTGGTTTAGAGACTAGGGTCTACCATGGTAGATGATAGAAAACAAGATGGTAAGAGTCAATGAACAGAGGGTCCCTTGTTTTGTTTAGGAGACCCCAAGCACGTATTCTTTTTAAGCACAGTTAAAAACCATAAACATCTGTCACCATTTTGAAGTGATGCGGTTTTGTGTTCTAGTTTGTCCTTCTCCCTTTTATAATCTCCTCCCAGTGATTGAGAACTTGTTTTTTGTTCTCTGACACTTCTTCCAATACTGTTGGAATATGTATTTGGCTCCATCATGTTTGTCTCGCTCTCTTTATGACGTCCAAACATAATCATACTACAGCGGTAATATATTTCCTCATGCTTCCATTATTATCAATCAGCGTGGAATATTTCTTTTTCTCTCCACAATTTTCCTCATTTTCCAGCTTTTAGATGTGAAATTATTCGTCCCTTCAGTCTTACGGAAACGTTTTTAAAGGGAAGGGATGTTAATGTGTCAGTGATGAGAGAGAGACACAGAGAGAGAGAGACAGAGAGAGAGAGAGACAAAGAGAGAGAGAGACAGAGAGAGAGAGAGACAGAAAGCGAGAGAGAGACAGAAAGAGAGAGAGACAGAGAGAGAGAGACAAAGAGAGAGAGAGAGACAGAAAGAGAGAGAGAGACAGAGAGAGAGAGAGACAAAGAGAGAGAGAGAGAGACAGAAAGAGAGAGAGAGACAGGGAGAGACAGAGAGAGAGAGAGAGAGACAGAGAGAGAGACAGAGAGAGAGAGAGACAAAGAGAGAGAGAGAGAGACAGAAAGAGAGAGAGAGACAGAGAGAGAGAGAGAGAGAGACAAAGAGAGAGAGAGACAGAAAGAGAGAGAGAGACAGGGAGAGACAGAGACAGAGAGAGAGAGAGAGAGAGAGAGACAGAGAGAGAGAGAGAGAGACAGAAAGAGAGAGAGAGAGAGAGAGAGAGAGAGAGAGACAGAGAGAGAGAGAGACAGAGAGAGAGAGAGACAGAGAGAGAGAGAGACAGACAGGAGCAGCTATATTAATTGCCACTGGATGGAAAAACTCCCGCTGAATAGTAGAAAAACACTGAGCTTCCTGCCTTCACCACAGTGGAACAATGTCCAAACCTGCTGTGCATTCCTTCCTGCTGAAATGGGCTCTCTAGCGCCCATTTTACGTTTACCCAATGTTCCGTTAACGTTTTTCTTCAAAAGATTTCATTCATCACATTCAACCACCATCGACTCCAGGCCATGTACTTGTGTGTGCCCGCAGGTACAGCGCACGAGTGGAAACTGTTAGATCCAACACTGCTGACTTGCTGTCTCCTAGACTTTTTAAACCCCCTCCCACCCCCCAAAAAATAAGAAAACCCCCCACCACCACTATCGTATATGCTGTATGTTCCCAATGTTATGACTGAAGCTTTCTAGCCATACATACTACTGTCACAGACATATCTTCCCTCAATCCAGCTTCAAAAAATACAATAAATATACCCTCAAAAATACTTTTTTTCATGATCTGTTACTAAACATGGTTTGGTCCTGTGTTCCCTCCAGTTCTGGGCCCTAAGGGTCTGCGTGTGGTGCGGGTGACTGATGTCTCCCTGCTGGTGAAGTGGGAGTCAGTGAAGGCTGCAGAGCACTACCTGTTGACCTATCACCCCGAGGGCAACGAGGGCGCCACGGAGACGGTTCAGGTGGCGAACACAGAGACCTCCTACCTGATCACTGGCCTGTCGCCAGGGGTTACCTACATTGTAGACGTGTACGCCGTCGTCAAGGGGATCCAGAGTGAGGCCGACAGGACGCAGGCCACCACAGGTAAGTGGGACTGGGATGTAGGAGTCTTGCGGCGCGGTCGGTTAGGGAGTCGGGCTGGTAATCAGAAGGTGCCTGGTTCAAACTCCGGCTGTGTCAACACGACGTTGTGTCCTTGGGCGAGGCACTTCACCCTACTTGCCTCAGTGGGGAATGTCCCTGCAATTCACTCTGGATAAGAGTGTCTGCTAAATGACTACATGTAAATGTAACAGACCAATGAGAAACCCGAGGTAATTTAAGCGTTTCATGAAATGCTGGTTGAGCCTCCATCCCGTCTAAGATAATGACACCAGTCTGCGTAATTAGAAAGCAAATGGGATCACAGACATGTAAAGGAGAACGGATGAGGGCAAAGAGGGAGCGAAGAAGAGAGAAAAGCTGACAGGCAGAGAAGGCAATAGAATGGCAGGAAGGCAGAGCTTTAGGTCTGTGAGTGCGGTTAGCCATGGAGAGCCTCCTCAGAGTCTGGCATTCCTCTCATGGCACCAGAGAGCGGCTCATCATCTGGGCTGGTCTCATCATCTGGGCTGGTCACACAGCAGGACGTTCTCTGGTCACATCAGATGCTTTCACTTCAAACGCAAAGTCCCTGAACGTCTGAACCATTTTACCCTGAGAAAGAACACAGTTCATGAAACGCTCTTTTGTTTTCACCCCAAATGAGTTTCATCTGTCCTGTAATGTCGATAATAAAAGACTCAGAAACCAGCCCTACGGCAAGGAATGCCAAGGATGAGCAGCTGACGGTTTTGAGGATAGTAACTATAGGCAAACCTCTTAATGTGTTTATTTCTTATTTCCGTGGTCGTTTGTTGTTAGGTAATTGTTGTCAAATCTTGAATTATCTCAATTTACATTTACCAGATGCTTTTATCCAAAGCGACTTACAGTAAGTACAGGGACATTTTCCCTGAGGTAAGTAGGGTGAAGTGCCTTGCCCAAGGATACAACGTCATATAGCCACAGCCGGGGCTCAATCTCACAACCTTCCAATCATGAGGCCAACGCCTTAACCACTGAGCCATCTGACCCCATTCATAAATTACCTTCCCACCTTTTCACCCATCCATTTCTCCCCTTCTCCCACCCTTCTCCCAGAGGTGTCTGGGGTGGATGGTATCCAGGTCCTGGGCCAGACAGAAGACTCTATTGACGTGGATTGGAAGAACCCTGCGTCCGATCTGGACTTCTTCAGGCTGATCCACTCTGACCAAGCCGGACACCAGAAGGAGGAGAACGTCTTGAAGAGCCAGGAGGCTCGGACCAAACACACCATCATAGGCCAGTCATCTAAATCCCTCTTTACCCATCATGCACCCTGGCTATCACTGATGGCGCTGGCGCAGCAGCCTACCGTCTATGATAGTGTGTAACTTTGTGTTTCCAGGTCTGCAGCCTGGAACAGAGTACCTAATCACAGTCAAGGCCGTCAGAGGCTCCTCCGAGGGCAAAGCCTCGAGTGTGACAGGAGCAACTGGTGAGGAATGCTGAACCTTTCCTGTATTTGACCCTCTGATGCTGGGACTTGTGGTACTGAATATAATGCAGAAGCCCTCAGTCTTGATTCTGTTTTTTCGGTGACATTTTTTTCCCTTATAAGCCTCTCTTGCCATCGTGTACGACGGAGAAACTCATGACTATATCCCTCTTTTAAAGCAGGGTTACTTTAACACACAACACCTGACTAAATATGTCTGATACGCCAGTTACTTTCTTTGCTCTTCCTTTGTTGAATTCTTCTCAGTCTCTGTATCTTTGAGGGGTCAGAGGAGCTACTGTGTCTAGTTGGTTCAGGTTATCACGAGGCCTGAAGCCACGGTTACATGAAAGCCGCTGCACAAAAGTCTTACAGGGGATTTGGGAGGGAAATCCATGCTGTCTAGCCAGCCATGCAGCTGGGTCAAAGCAGCTGGCTTCTCAGGGCACATCTTTCCTCTGAACTGGTCCCACCAATGGGAGGAATAAGATGAAAACCCTGTGACCAGATGTAAAGACACCAGCCTTTGTGTGTTTGTGTGCGTGTGCGAGGCTGTGTGTAACGGTGCGGGTATCAAATCGAGGCGGTGAGATTTCTCCTCTGACAGATTGCGAACGAGGTTTCGTTTGGACAGCCCTGTTCTCTTCGGTCGTCAATTTAGAAATGACAGGCATCTCTCTCCCCTCTTCTTCCCCATCTCACCTTGGCAACCATTCTGCTCCAGGCAAGACCGGGAAAAAAAATCTCTGTCTCATGTGTAGCGAAGGAGTTTCCTTAAGAAAAACTTGAGGCATTTCTCTCTCTTCCTCTTTTCATTCTCTCTCTCTCTTTCTCCCCTCTGTCTCTCCGCGTGTGTGTGTCTCTGACGTGCGTTGGCCAGCCAGCGGTCGTGTGCTTCTGAGGGTCTGACGCGCGTCAGCCTTCAACTCGGCCAAGGACAGCGGGACACTTTGACTTACAGCGAAAACGCGAGCGCTTTGAGGCGGAATCGATGGAATCGCTTCGTTTCGCAGCGACCTGCCAAGGGATCGCGAGGCACACGGACACTGCAGACGGGGGGGGGGGGGCATAACCATACCAGGCATAACCAACAGCAGCTGGCTGGTTCAAAGGAAAAAATGCTGGTTCCTTTATGTGATCTGGTCCCTGGACTCATAGTGGATTTTAGGCTGGTCCTGTTGGTAGCGTGGGAGGGAGGTATCCAGGACCTGGACCGTAGCCTCGTATGTCTTGTAGAGAACTCCAGGCGTTGAAATTACTGATCTATCCTCTGGCACTAATAACCCCGCTCATAAAGAGTTACGAGCTGCTAATTGTTGTAAGAATGGGCTTAGGATAAGCTCGCACGTACAGCAGGCAGGAAGTGCACGTGCACTGCATGTGGTGTCTTCGCATGCAGACGTGCGCACGTACGTACACAAACAGGACACACCGCACACGCGAGGACCTTTCCTCTGACATTTCCTCGTGTCCTCAGGCACCTTAGACCAACTGTCTGCTGTCATTAGACATTAAACACAAGGCTAACATGCCAGTGGACCGGCCCGTCTGCTGGTGAAGCTGCTGTCTCAGCGCTCAGCTAGGAAAGCTCTGTGGGATTCCACGTGGAAAAGCTACAAAGTCTGTTGTTCAGTCTCCACCCTCAGCTCCAAGGACTGAACCCTGAGTTAAATCCATCTGTCACGGGCTACTGCTCCTCGTCCTGAGCCACGCTGCTTGCCTTAACGATTTCCTCCACAGAAACACAACCTCTTCACCAAGTGTAACTATGTTCAAGCAGGAGGCGAGCAGAGTAGGTGGAGAACAGTGGCTGCCTGCTTTCCTGCTGGTGGGTCCTGACATCCACAGCAGACACTCTTATCCAGAACCACTTGTAGCAATAGGGACATTCCCCCAAAGGTAGGGTGAAGTGTCTTGCCCAAGGACTCAACACTCCTTTTGCACGGCCGGGAATCGAACCGCAACATTCCGACTACCAGCCCCGATTCCTTAACCGCTCATCCACCTGACTCCAACCAAGATAACCGATACAAGGTGCTAGTACAACGGACACAATGACAGTCGATCCATCTCTAAGGCATGTGGGCCCAAAACATTAAAAAGCTAATGTTTTCAGAGCAGTCCCTTCATGTGACTTGAAAGAGATTTATCAACGATTTATCAAATCATACATCCACAGTAGCAGTAGGGAGGATTTAAGGATAAACAGAGAGAGAGAGAGAGAGAACGAGAGGCCAAAAGAGCCAGACTGCAAGAGCAGTTAAAGGATATGTGGGTCCCATCACCCTTCCCTGGACGCGTCATTAATCAGTTTTCATGATGCGAGGAGCTCAGTGACATGGCTCTGACCCTGGCAGAGTCACAGAGGAATAGCCCTAAATGATGATTGCTTTTGCATGTCTTCTCACTTCCTCTCGATTTCTCCCCACCCATCCCCCCCCCCTCTCTCTCACTCCATCCCTCCTTCTTCCTCCTCTTTCCTTCCTAGATTGCTGTTGTTTTCTCCCACTCGCTCTCTCGTTTTCTCCAGATATTGACCTTGCCGCGACCCTGCAGAGCGCCTACCCCCACGCATCCCGGTTCTGCTACAGCGACGCTCCCGCTTTGTAGAAACCCTGCGACTTTCTTTCTGATATTTAAAGCCCACTGACTTTCCAATTTAGACATTGAGCCCGGGCTCTCCTGTACCCTGCTGGCCCCCGCTGGCCCCTTCTGGATTCTTCTCCTCAGAGCAGGAAAGCTGGGGCCCTCGAGTGCAGACGCCGACCGTTTGATTGACTTGCTTCGCGGTGCGTCGGTTGGACGACTTTAAGATCAAGTGGGGAACAAGGGCTCCAATGGGGCCTCAGTAACTTACTCTATTTATGTTCAAAACAGGATTTTTGCGCCCCCAAAGAAATCACTTCCCGAGTAGCTACCTCAGTCTTCAGAGTGAGAGCAGTAGATTAGGTTTTACCGACTCGCAGTCATTGTAGACTTATTAAATTGATTCTTCCCTCACTTTTCATCTCTTCATGTTCTTCTCCAACCGAACAGACATGGACGCCCCCACCAACCTGGAAACCAAGGAGGTGACGGAGAGCACAGCCATGGTGTCGTGGGACAGAGTCCAGGCCGACATCGACAGCTACATGCTGAGCTACAGCTCCGCTGAGGGCTCCAGCAGCGAGATCCCAGTGGGGGCAGACAGCACCTCCTACAGGCTGACAGGCCTCAGGCCCGGAGCCCTGTACACTGTCTTCCTGTGGGCCATCAAGGGCTCCCGCTTCAGCAGGAAGAGCTCCACACAGGCAGAGACAGGTAAACCTTTCCTCTTGTGGTCGAGGGGAACCGACTCGCTGCTCGCACTGTTTTGCTTTCTCCTCCCCTCAAAGCGATCCCCAGACGAACATCATCTCAGCCCTCTTTGATCTGCGAGGGTTTGAGATGAACGAGCAGGAAAGCACAACGTTTCCCTTCTCCCTGGTCTTGTCCGCAAGAGAGGGAAATCACTTCTTCTGAGGGGGTCGGGGAGAGAGGGGGAGGGGGTGAGATGATTACAACCAGGAAAACATTCTCGACGGTGAAAGAATCTGTGATTTCAAAGCCAGTTCAAAGCCGGTAAAGACCCCTAAGCTTTTAAATCTCGTCCATTGTCTCCCCTTTGCAACAATGACAAGAGTAAAGCTGTCGTCAAGCCTGAGAGGTATTTTAATGTGATAGGTGTGGACACCTCTTTGAAAGGAGTTGAGCACGGTTAAACATTGCCTGCAGGTGCAGGTGTTGCTGTAACAACACAAGACTAATCTCATATTCAAGCCCATGCTGACTTTAATTCCACTTAGTTAATAGCCTGGCTGGGTGTCTCTCTCTTCAACAACACACTCTGCTTTTAATCAGATCAAGCACGCTAAGTGGGCCCCTAGGGCAATCTGGGGCTTTTCAGAAAACCAAGAAAAAAAGGTAAACAATTTTGTTTAACATGTATAGGCAGCGTCTTCTATATCCCAGAGATCACAAACTTGGAGACTGTTAAGGTTTTCGACCCGGTTCTCCAGTTTCAACCCAAATATCCACCTTCAGACGTCAAAGGACATCGATGAAAAAGGTGTTTTGTCGGTCTCTTCATAAACGGAGACAGTTCAGTTGAGTTGTGGATTAAATGCGTATTTAATAACCTGCAGATTGGGAGAGAAATGACCAGATCTCTAACAACAAAATGAAGACAGTACAAGGCTTAGGTCTCAATCATGTCTCTCTCCCGTCTGAAGGCGAGAGGACCTTCTTTTATAGGGCACAAGAATGTAAACATAGATAGTGACAGTCAGGCGGTAATTATGTTACAACAGTCTTCAGAGAAGGTGTGTTCAGTAGTGATTCATATAAGTACACAGGAAATCCAGTTTCTTCCACAACGTCGCTAGACATCGCTAAATACTCAATGAACCAGGCAGCAAAACAAAGCGGATGTGTAACCTTATCCACAGGGGCCTGTGTGTGTACCAGGCTAGGGAGCGGAGGAACATCCTCAGGCTGAGGTTGGCTTCATTTAAACAGATGGCTCAAGTGCAATACCAGTTGAGCCAGGAAACCCAAACAGCAGCAAGTAGTAAATCTGCTGCTGGCTATCCTAGTCCGATGGATATCACCACTGGAGCCCCAGCCTGCAGGACAGAGAACTCCGCTCAGGCTGTGGATGTTGATGGACGAGGTGTGTGGGTGGGGCTGAAGATGTGCGTGAGCGTGAGGGCTGTGTTCAAGGGTTGCTGATGCTGGGACTGCGGCAGCCCGTGTGTTTATTGGCAGGCTGTCGGCAAGCGTCCACGGCGTCGTGCTTGACTGGGGAAACGAGCGAAACAGACGTTCGTTGCACTTACCTGTCTCATAAGTCAAACGCTGGGATTCTCCATGGACCGAAAAAACTTCTGAGAGAATGAGGGAGGGAGAGTAGAAAGAGAGGTGGGAGAGGGTGTGTGAGGACAGAGGGAGGGAGAGTAGAAAGAGAGGTGGGAGAGGGTGTGTGAGGACAGAGGGAGGGAGAGTAGAAAGAGAAGTGGGAGAGGGTGTGTGAGGACAGAGGGAGGGAGGGAGGGAGGGGGGGGGAGGGAGGGAGGGAGGGAGAAATGAGAATGGGAGAGAGGGAGAGAGATAAGGAGGAAGAGTGAAGGGTCGAGATAGGGAGCAGAAGGGAGGGGAGGGAGACAAACATGGAGGAGAGGTAGAGATAGAGAGAGACAACTAGAAGCCCTCAACTCAGCTCCTCGACAACAGGCGTCGACCAATAGGCTGCTTGGGTTTGAAATGATGATGGATTGCAAAGGATGAAGAACGAGAATAAAAGTGATGTCTTGGAGTGAATTTTCATGACCATCACACCATATGGAACATTGACTACAGTTGAGTCTTACAATGTTTCATTGTGTAGTATCGCATGATGTCTCTATCTCTCCCCATCATTCTCTATCTTCTTTTCTCCCTATCTTACTCTCTGTCTCTATCTATTGCTCTTGCTCAAAACTTCCTATTTTCCAAAACATCCCTTTGCCTGTCCTTGTCCATCAGAACTGGACGCTCCTACTAACCTCTTGACCAGGGCGGTGACGCTGAACACAGCCAGAGTGTCGTGGGACAGAGTCCAGGCCGACATCGACGGCTACATGCTGAGCTACAGCTCCGCTGAGGGCTCCAGCGGAGAGATCCCAGTGGGGGCAGACAGCACCTCCTACAGGCTGACAGGCCTCAGGCCCGGAGCCCTGTACACTGTCTTCCTGTGGGCCATCAAGGGCTCCCGCTTCAGCAGGAAGAGCTCCACACAGGCAGAGACAGGTCACTACACCGGAACGCAAAAAGAAAAGAAAACTTCGTCAATCTTGTAAATCTAAATCTTTCGACGGTGAACCCTAACCCTTAGAAGGTGACACTCGTTGATGGAAAAACACCAGGTCATGCCAGCTCTCTAACAAGACCGTAACCGTAAAACGCAGCGGCTAAGTTAGAACAGGAAGCTGGAACAGGAAGTGAGTGTGAGGGGATTCATCCAGGAGGTCCTCGTGAATCCTGAGTTCCATGTGTGACATCAATCCATGTTCTCTGGTTAGAACGTGCTGTGGATGAAAGGCAATCATCGCTGCCTGTATTGGATCCTCTTTCCTCTCTCTTTCCCTCCATAGAAATTGATTCTCCTAAGAACCTGAAGGCTGAGGAGGTCCAGATGAATGCTGCCACCGTGACTTGGCTGGCCCCCCTGGCTGACATAGAGGGCTACATCCTCACCTACCGCTCTGAGGACGGCACCCTCGAGGTACTGCGCTGTGTCTGGTAGCAAACTGAGAAAATCCACTGAGGGAACTGACCCTAAGTGGTAACAACATGCTTCGTCTAGCTACAGCAGTGCAAAATGTATGAGTCTCTAAATTAGAGATGTACATTTAGTCACTTAGCAGACGCTCTTATCCAGAGCGACTTACAGCAAGTACAGGGACATTCCCCCCTGAGGCAGGTAGAGTGATGTGCCTTGCCCAAAGACACAACATCATGTTGGCACAGCCGGGGTTCGAACCAGGGACCTTTTGATTACCAACCCAACACCCTAACCACCGATCATTTGGTGTGTATGTGTGTGCGTCCTTGGGCAAGGCACTTCACCCTACTTGCCTCAGGGAGAACGTCCCTGTACATACTGTAAGTCGCTCTGGATAAAAGCGTCTGCTAAATGAATCAATGTGAATGTGTGTGTTTCTGTGTGTGTGTGTCAGTACGTGTAGTAGGATGGAGTGTGAGCATAAACAGTTGTGCGTCTCCTGCTTCCCGGGGACAGACAGTGATTTGTGTTCGATCCGTGTCCTTGCCTGCAGACTGTGGAGAGACGTGTCAAGGCCAGGCAGAGCAGGTTCTCCATCGCAGACCTGGAGATGGGGAAGAGCTACATCGTCACCCTGATCGCGTACAGAGGAACCAAGCGCAGCCGTGGGGTGGAGACCATCTTTAAAACAGGTGCTCTGACCCCTACGTGACCCCTACGCCCCCCCCCCCCGGAACCTGTTCTGTCTGTTGCTAGTCCTCACTGTAGTTTGATATTAGCCGTGTCCTCTTTTTTTCCCCCTCTTCTGTTTGTGAATTCTCCACACATAACACGTACGTGTTTTCAATGGTGACTTGACTGGACTCTTATTGGATTCAGGATGTACCCGGTCGAAAATTGATGTCATGTCATTGGTTGTTCTTCGACCTGTTTGCCTCTGGATGTCTGACGCTCCTGGGTCGATTGTGCCCTGTTCCCAGTGGGCCTCGTGTACCCCTTCCCCATGGACTGCACCCAGCTGATGAAGAACGGGAACACGAAGAGTGGCCTCTACACTATTTACGTCAACGGCGACAAGTCCAAAACCATGGAGGTCTTCTGTGACATGGATACTGATGGAGGAGGCTGGCTGGTAAGGGGACGCCACTTACTGTGAAACGACTTGATTGGAGTGGAGGTACTTTGCCCAGCTGATGAGAACATGATAATGGTGATGGGATAATGGTTTGTAATGATGTACTTCATGGATTGAAGAAGTCATTAAAAGTACAAGCAGAGAATCTGTGAGGAATGTCTCAGATAAAGAAACTTTCCCTCTCTTTATTTGAATAAATCTTCTCCATTGGGCTCACTGCCAGCTAGAAGACTTCCATCAGGTGTTGATGAGTGGCCGTCATCTCGTTGCATTCGCCACTAACCGGAACAGTTATGAGACGTGCAAACTCACAGGCTGTGATGTGCGGACCCCATCCAGGTGTTGCAGAGACGGACCACGGGGAAGATGGACTTTAAGAAGAGATGGAGACAATATGTGTCGGGCTTCGGAGACATGACGGATGAGTTCTGGTTGGGTCAGTGTTGGGGATCAATATTGGGATTGGATTGAGGGTAACGTATAGTCTACGTGTAATGGCTGGATTAATATTTCATTGTATTGTCCACTCTCTCTCTCTCTCTCTCTCTCTCTCTCTCTCTCTCTCTCTCTATCTATCTCTCTCTCTCTCCCTCTCTCTCCCCTCTCTCTCACTCTCTCTCTCTCTTTCTCTCTCTCTCTCTCTCTCTCTCCCTCTCCCTCTCTCTCCCCTCTCTCTCACTCTCTCTCTTTCTCTCTCTCTCTCTCTCTCCCCCTCTCTCTCTATCTCACTCTCTCTCTCTCTCTCACTCTCTCTCTCTCTCTCTGAATATGAAAACACATACATTTCCTTAGGTCTGGAAAAGATCTATGACTTGACCAATACGCCCACCCAGTACGCCCTGAGGGTGGACCTGGGTCTGGGCTCAGAGAGGGCCTACGCTGTCTACGACAACTTCAAGATCGCCACGGCCAGGCAGAAGTTCAAACTGACTATCGGCAAATACAGTGGAACCGCAGGTGGAAATGACACTGAGCACTAGAGCCTTTATAGCAGCGCTTCGTTTCTCTCTCTCTTTCTTTGTCTCTTTCTGTTTCTCTTCTTTTCTCTCTCTCTCGGTCACTTACTCTGTCCTCCTCCTCCTCCTTTCACTGTCGCCCTCTCTCCTCTCTTTATTGTTAGATGTGGAGAATCTCAACTGCGAACGTGGATACAAACATCTGACTGTATACCTTGTCTCCTAGGCGATGCTATGAACTACCACCAGGGTCGTCCCTTCTCCACGGTGGACTCGGACAATGACATCGCCCTTAGCAACTGTGCCATGGCTCACCACGGAGCCTGGTGGTACAAGAACTGCCACCTCGCCAACCTCAATGGCAGATTTGGTGACAACACCCACAGCAACGTGAGAGAAACCCCACTGCATCTCAAATATGTGTATGACAAGTCCCTGACATTCTGGACATCCAGTGTAGGACAGTATTCACAATAACTGGAATGGATTGTGTTTTGCCTTGTATTCCAAGAATGTGTCATTTTTAAACACATTGATTGGCTCCAGATTTTCTAGGACAGATTTCTACATGTCCTACCAGCTGTAACTGCAGAAGTGCTGTCTGGTTGGGTTGTAGTGTGAGGCATGACCAGTAGATGGCAGTAGTGTTGAGATGAAATGCTCCCAGCAGAGGCATATAAACTTAGTAGGAAAGAGACAGTCTGCCCCAGATCCATCACTTCTCATTAGCATAAAAAAAAATCAAGAGTTGTAATAAACCTCCAACACACTTATACAGCCTTGACTCACTTCAAATTGTTTCTGCAAGGAAATATATTTTTGAGAGGAAACATTCTGTCTGTTATTAAATTATAACCTGCCTCTATTTATGTCATTTCTGAAATGATTTACCTTATGTCATTTTGTTGGTTTTCTTTTACCAACTTCGGTACCAAATCATTGCACACCAGCATACTAAATTGCATCAATGTAAAAATGGTAGACATTCTGTAGATGGAGAGTTGAGTGTCTTGTACCACTGTATTCCTGTAAAATTGCTTGCAAAATCTTCATTCGTCTCTCTCTCCATCCCCTCAAACTGTTTCTTCCCTATAAACCTTTTCTTTCAGGGGGTCAACTGGGAGCCGTGGAAGGGCCATCTCCAGTCTCTGGACTTCACTGAGATGAAGATTAGACCTGCTGTAGTCTCCAGGTAGAGAAGGTTGCTCCCACCCAGAGAGAAAAGCAGGGCGACCCAGGGTAAAGAAACCAACGACATCGACCCAGTAACACCACTAGACCCACTGAAGGGCAGACCCCTACTGGAAGTCAAAGTTAATGATAATCCTTGTTTGAGTTAGACGTTTGTTTTACCTAATGCTTGAAGTGTGTTGGAATTGAAGTTGGTGAATGAAATGCCAAACCTCATTGAGTACTGTGAGTCATTTCTTTCCTGAGTTTTAATTAACTTTCAAGCATTCAAATAGATACATTTCCCATTTCATGATATTCACAATTAAATCCAGATATTTGTGTAAACCTCATTTTTCATCCTGGATGAAGGGAAATCCTGTTAGCTTCAGCTGAACATACCCTGTTACATAAAACCCCAAACCATTCGAATAGGATATGTTGTATTATAATTGTTTATTACGTATATATGGAACTAGTGAAGGGTTACCTTCACTGTATAGTCTGTATATAATCTCACAGGCAAAGGCACTTCCACACCTGAAGAGGATGAATGTGTGTTATTTGGGAGTTGCTTGCCTTACAGGTGTGGATGATTAGATTGTAAATCACTTCTGTCCTGTATAATTATGTTTGTAGGCATGGCTGCCACTACACTCAAAACAGCACCAGGTGTAGGTACGCTAGGCAGAAACCTCCCACCATAAATATACATATAAAAGCCTGTATATGTATATGCCTGTCACACCTTGCATAGCATATTTTTATTTCAGATATCCATTTTCAGATGACATACTTAGGAAATGTACAAAATAGATATACTGTATCTATAAAGTATCTGTCTTCTGCTTGTATTGTACTTTCAAACGAGTATTTTAGTTGTTGTATTATAGTCATGCCACAGATTCAGATCCAAATAAAGTTGATGGATATGACGTTGTTTGTTGGTTTTAGTTCTCGCTGTTTCAGTATGACGGTGGGCCGCTGTGGTTAACCAGCAAGTTAACAGTTCTGGTTTGTCCGTTCTCACTGACCCGTGTGACACTGTGAGCATTGCTTTCGCGGTTAGTTTACCAACTCAGCCTTTTCTCGTGGGAGAGTTCGGATTTGCCCTATCAGCACATAGTTGACTACATGCCGACAAAAGGGAGCAGAGGTCCTTCTTCCAATCCCGGAGCGGTCGAACGACGAGGCTTTCTCTCCACACCGTATGAAGCCGCACCCTCTGAGGGCTTGTCGCAACAGTTCGAGAGGCGGGACGAGGGGGGGGAGTGTGAAATTATTCATGCGAGGGCCATGTTTCCCAATTTTTGGGTTTCGCAATGCAACCCGAATCCCACACGTCCGACAGATGTCCACTGATAAGTTATTTGCATGCCTGAGATGGTGTGAATATGAACAATAGATATTCATAGCTAGGTGTAAAGCGATGCAGGGAGTATCACAGGATTGCACCCCTTGAGTACAATTGTCTGGCTGGGTTTTGAAAAGAATATCGCACAGACACAATGGATACACCAGGCAATTTCAACCACACTGATTGCAAATTACCGAAACAAAAATGGGTTCCAGTAAGAGTGTTTAAAGGATGTGTGAGTTCTCAAGTTGAGCAAAACATGAAATTGTTTGAATGGTAATCTAAATTCTAGAGAGAAAGAAAACTGCTGGACCGAGCAAAATTTGAATTATTATGAAATACTGGTATATACAAGATAACCAGTCCTGGGGATAACCAGGGGGTGCACGGTGGCAGAGCGAGTTCGAATCTCGGGCCCGACCATGATCTCTCTGGGTGGAGTCTGCATGTCCTCCCTGTGTTACCGTGGGTTCTCTCTGGGTGGAGTCTGCATGTCCTCCCTGTGTTACCGTGGGTTCTCTCTGGGTTCTCCTGCTTCCTCCCACCATCCAAAGACATGCATGTGGTAGGTTAATTGGACAGTGTGGAAAAATTGCCCCCAAGTGTGTGACTGTGTGAGTGAATAGTTGTCACTATGTTGTTCGTCAATGTCTGTGTGATAGCCCTGCGACTAGCTGGCCCCAGTCCAGGGTGTACCCTGCCTACGGCCCAGAAGTAACTGGGATAGGCTCCTGTGACCCCTAACGGGAATAAGCGGTAGAAAATGAATGAATGAAAACAGGATCACTTGAGAAGTTATTTTGTCATTGTATATGTTCTGCTTGTCTGCAATGAAGAGGATTTGAAGTAGTATTTGGTGCTCAGGTTTATATCATTGACTTACCTTGGGTGCAGACGAACCCACCGCAGCCCTAACACAGCGAGGTCTGGCCTCTCTTTACACCCTCTGCACTGGGGGCTCTTTTACGAGATAAACCTGGCAAACAGCAGCATGGTGGAGGAGGATTAAAAAGCCTTCCAGATGGCAAGCAATTGGCTTGAAATATTGGCAAAAGCGGAAAAAAAAGTTGATGATGTATGACGTTTTTTTTTATTATTTTCCATGAGTAGGGTCTGGTTGCGTACAAACAAGGGATGCTTGTTGAAGGTGGAGTGTTTCCATTGCATGACTACACTGCAGTTTACCCCTGTGTGAATGTGTGTCTGTCAGTGTGTGTCTGGATATACATAGAGCAGACCAGGAGCAGGGTTGACTAGGAGTGGGATATCGAGGGAGCAGAGTAGAACTAGAACAGAGCGAATAGAGTGGAGCGCTATGGTAACTGGATTCCAGGGATTACATTGCAGTTCCAGCCTCATTAACAAGCACAATATCAAACACAAGGGTGTGTTTGTGAGTGTGTGAGTATGTATGAGTGTGTGTGTGTGTGTGTGATTTCCAACTACATAATAACGAGGTATGCATATTGCCTTGTACTAGCATAGTTCCGTCATACTTTACTGGGTCACATTCACAAGGGTTTGATAATGAGCTGCAACATAGATGCTAACTAGACTGCACCCTCGTGACACGAACCTCCCTGCAGGCAAATCATTCTGAAATTTCAGAAACATTGTTCAGTAAATCATATCATTCATCGTACAAAACCAAAACTCAACAGAGCTAGAAAAATACTTTATTTGTCCCTGTTTTCCCCATCGAATGTGACAAGATAAATAATGCATGCAGTCCGATTGACTGGGAAAAAAAATGATCACCTCAGCATTTCGTGGTGTGCAAACAAAGGGAGCTTAAACATACATTCTCATGCATAATTGGGTTTGATCAAAGCTGGGCCAAGACAGAATGTGAAAGTTTCTACTATGACAGCTTGCCTGTCCAAACCAACAGCAAATCTCTTCCTCGTCACTGTTAGGATCTGAAAAGAAAAACCTTTACAGAGGGAAAAGCTGTTTCCCCCAATGTCTTTACTTCTAGAGCCAAACGTTGCTGAAACTACGGGAATGGTGACAAATATTATGCAGGTGATGAGTTTGCTAGGTGAAAATAAAAAGCTATCGCTTACGTACGTTGATGTGTTTCGCCATGACTACCCTGCAATCTCCAAAAGTAGGAAGGTCTCGCTTCTTCTCTCTCGGGAACCTCACGACAGGAGCCTCATGACAGGAACCTCATGGCAGGAACCTCATGGCAGGAACCTCATGGCAGGAACCTCAGCCTCAGATTCTCAGCCTCAGCCTTTCCCTCCAACAGTAGTACCCAGCATGTACCGAACAGTAAAAAAACAACACCCCTGCCTCCAAAAGAGACCGCCGCCTACCCTACACCGTGGTCAGGGCCAGTCTGTCTGGAGTCATGGGGCCGGTCTTCACAGAGATCCACAGGTCCTCATTGGTCGAGCTCTTCTTCTTCTTCTTGTCCGATTGGGCGCTGCTGCCCTCTGCGCAGCGACAGCAGGTATCATGGCGGCAGCAGCAGCAGTGACAGCAGACCAGCAGAGAGATGAGGAGGACCAGCATGGGCAGAGCCAGGAGGACCACCAGGCACACCGTGTTATACACCCCCTGGTCATGCTTGTCCGTGGCAAAGTGCCACACGCTGCTGAAGAAGTCCAAGATGGTGTCCTCCCTTTTCTCCATGGCTGAAACTAGAGTCTTCAGCACCTCCTCGGCGTCATCGGCAGAATAAGCCAATCGCAGAGTAGGAGGAAGGACAATTTGGGCCAATCGCTGTTGCCTACTTAACTGGTCCACAAGGATATCCGTAAGGGTTCCAATCAGCTGCATCAAGGTTACGTCCAGGTCACATCCTGTTTGGAATCAACCCAGACGTGATGACAGTCTTCGTTTCCTGGAAAGGTTTTACTGATGTTGCTACACAAGAGGACGGAGAAAATGTAGGAAGAGAGTGAGATCACAAACAGTGCAGATGGCAGAGCGAATCGCTTTCGTCTTTGAATGTTGTGCCTGAGGGCCCCGAGGACCACAGCATTGTTTACAAAAGTACCAAAGATGGAAGATCATGAGATAGCCAGGCTCTAATGATTCTGATCTCTTATGCCAGCTGGGGCAGACAGTGAGACACAGGGGGAGAACCTGCCGCTAAAGCTCTCTTCTGGGATCCCAGGTCTTCCCATCATCCTTTTGAGTCTCGCAGCCTTCCCTTTGTTTCAATCCATTCTTCTTTAGCTCATTGAGAAGTGATAGAATGGGGACATTTCTGGGGAGTAACACAGAGAGAAGGTAAGTGAAATGAACTCTGGTGTCTCCAGACTCCCCCCCCCACCCCCTCCCCCCCTAATTCTTTTTCTTGATCCTTCCCTCTGCCAACTCGTTCTCTTCATATATGTCTCTCCCTCCTCCTAGCTGTATCTCTCTCTTTCACCCACTGTCCCATCCCCCCACCCCCCCCACCCCCCCCCACCCCCCCTCTGTCTCCACCCCCCCCCAACACACACCCCTCTCCTGTGTATCTAATTCTGTCGTTAAGGTAGAAGGAGAGAGGAGGAGAGTTATGGCTGTACTGTCAGGTGGCCCAGTGATGGAGACTGACTGGCAAAAAAGTAATCCAATGTACAGACTAATGAGCCTCTATGGGAATTGAGGATTAAAGACAGGACCTGATCCTGACTTGGTCTCAGATGATTCAAACATTAAAGATGGTTGGTTAAAATACCATCCCTCTTGCTAATTAAGATATTGCAGTTAGTGCTCACCTCAGGATCTGGCAATAGGGTTATGTATGCATTTGGAAATTGTGTAAAAAAGTTAATAAGCTTGAGGTAAATTTCTGTCTCACATCCGCCCCATGAGTCTGAGCGAGTACATGCGCATTAGAGACAGACAGCTTTTGAAATGTGTTCGTCTCAGAGTGTGAAATTGGTTTAAGCGTTATTGCATACTTCTTTCCTGACTGTCCCAAAAGAGTTTGGCAATATACGTTTTGAGATAACGGTCGTCATGCAATTTCAACCTTAGGCACTGTTCAAATCCACAAAGCGATTTTAGCCTCTGATAAAGTTCCCAAGTCAAATTTCTCAAACAGGAAGGTGACAAGAAAAGTAGGAAGATCCTTCGGCTCATTATTTGTGCTGAAACGACAACAGAGTGCACAAATACACACAACATCTAGCTTTGGACATGAAATACAATCTTTTCCCGGAGGGTAGTTTGTAGTCCATTTCAGGATCTTTTTCTTTGGTATATCGGTCAACAGGATGGGACGCTCACTAGCACACAAAGCCAGGATGGGCTTGAAGAATGTTATGAATGCCCCTGTTAGCTAGGCTCTCTAAGGCTATTAAAAGAAAGTCAGCTCCTACACCAACAAGCCAAGAGCCTTAAGTGGCAGAAGGCAACATGAGAATTTTTTATGATTTGTCCCCGGGCTCGCACACTTCCGGCACATCTATTGTAAGTCATCACTGTGAATACTCACAGGGAAACCCTAGCTCCTCCACGATCGTCAAAAGTAAGATAATATAGCGTGACATGAAGTGGTTTAAACTGCATGTTTGTTTTCGCTACCAGTGGCCATTTAAGGTCGTTAGCGAGGGCTTCATCACAGGAACTCCGTGGTCGGGAGCCTCCAATGGAAGAAGACAGCTCAGTCTTGAATCCAACCTTTGATTCAGGATGAGTGTAATGGGCTAAACTGGGAAAGAGAGCATCACCTCAGAGGGCCAAACCAGCAGACATGCTCCCAAATTCAATTGGGATGATTTCTCAGGCATTCTCTGAGCCACTGTAACTCACATGCAACCACGTCTTCATTCAAGGCCCGAGGTAGAAAGGTCGGTACACGATCTTTCACTAGATACGTTTCTGAATGACAAACGTCAACTGCAATGTTCATCTCCCGTATTAATAGGAAAGAGGACTTTTTGAGACAGGAAACGTATTTGCATGGCATGTTTTAGATGCATTACACACACCAGGTGCTAAATAAAATACAGCTGCACATTTGTCTTAAATCACTTTAATCTGTACATACCCTGTATATTCTGAGTATACTGTTCATACTGTGTATATTCTGAGTATGCAATTACAATTATATTCTGTTGTAATAACTGTTTTGCACTTCTGTTGAATCTAATCTAATCCAATCAAAAAATTCAACAGATTCAAACATTGTCCTTCAAAAGACTTCATGAAGTGGTTCCTTACCGGGACACACGTTTTAAGATTTAGTTTCTGTGGGTCATCAGGTTCCTCCTCTGTAAACTAGGACAGTGAGCTTGGATCTGTTACTCCACACCAGAACTGTGTTGTTGTACTAATCTCTCTCTCCCTCTTACTCTCTCCCTCCCTCTCTCGCTCTCGCTCTCTCTCTCTCTCTCGCTCTCTCTCTCTCTCTCTCTCTCGCTCTCTCTCTCTCTCTCTCTCTCTCTCTCTCTCTCTCTCTCTCTCACACACACATACACACAGTCTCTCAGCCACCCTCTCTCTCTCCCTCCCTCCCTCTCTTGCTCTCGCTCTCTCTCTCTCTCTCTCTCTCTCTCTCTCTCTCTCTCTCTCTCACACACACATACACACAGTCTCTCAGCCACCCTCTCTCTCTCTCTGACTCTCTTGCACTCCTCCTCCTCCTCCTCCTCCTCCTCCTCCTCGTGTCACACTCAGAGCAGCGTCACAGGTTCCTGCCCACCCTGAGAAAGAAAGGGCTCTCTGTCTCAGCCTGCGCTCCCTCGCATGACGTGCTCTCTGTCGCATTCTTGCGGTTCCTTAACACACACCAGTTCCTAGTGATGTCAAAAAGAGATAGACACACACAGCGAGATAGAGGGAGGGAGAGAGAGAGAGTGAGTGACTGAGAGAGAGAGAGAGTGAGTGAGAGAGAGAGAGAGAGTAAGAAGGAGGGATCAGTGAGACCGAGTCTCTCTTCTCATATCATTACCCTAACTCCAGCTCTTCAAATGTGTTTGCACACTGAGGGGTTTTCTGAACGTTGTGTTTTGTGGTTGACCCTCAGGTTCTTTATCGTGAAGTCCTGAAAAGCTGTCAGTGTTCGGGGTTAGAGGGCAGTCAAGCTGGGATGGGTTCAGATCCTAAAAATAACTTCTTGGTTGGCTCAGCTTCACCTGACTGACTTTAATTGCAGGGAGGAAATGAAAGTTGTGCATTAGCCATGTGAGCATGTGTACAGTGCGAGACGGTGTGGGTTCAAGGCGTGTTGGTGTCTGTTCTGGGTGAGGCAGGAAGTTAGGCAGAGCGAAGACATGCGCTGGGGGAGGTAACCTGACCATGGCCTACGGAGGATGTACCTTTACAGCCTGTTTCCGTGGAGACCCCTGAGCTCTGGATAACAGTGGGGGCGTAGGGTGTGACTGTGTGTGCCTGTAGTGTATGACTGCATGCTTTATTCCGCTTATTTAAATGTGGTTCAGACACAGCTCATTTGCTTTCTGGATGAGTAAGTCTTTGAGCGACAGACAAGAGGGGGGTTGAAGGGTGTGTCTTTGGGTGAGTACCTCTGCAGTTTCAGATGTGTAGCAGGAATAGTTACACCGAACCCCTGGAAGGGCTGATTGATGATCTTGCTGTACAGCTCACGTACTCCCTCTCTGGAAGCTTCCCGCCCTGCCTACTTAACCGTGGAAAATACAGACTGTACTGTGAAGCCAAACCCATCAAATACAGAAGTGAAACCCCCTGTGGATGACAGCTGATGTCGATGCCCAACTGTGGCACATTTCACAACACGTAGATTAAAAACAAGTCCCTTTGGTTGAAATGTAAGATGGACATCCAAGAGACTGTGAGGATTACAGGACAAGTGCTACTCAGAGGGTTCCATAATAAGGGTCTTCTCTTGTGGAGAAGCCTATCACAAGAGGAGTCAGGTGGCTGAGTGGTAAAGGCTCTGGGCTAGCAATCAGAAGGTCACCAGGTCGATTTCTAGCTGGGGTAATATGATGTTGCATCCTTGGGAAAGGCACTTCCTCAGGGGGAATTTCGCTGTAAGTTGCTCTAGATGAGAGCGTCTGCTAAATGACTAAGTGTGAATGTAAAACAGTGGAAGCAAAGGTTTTTGAGCGTGTTTCGTTTCCTTCAGAACTTTCCGTAGGGTTCTCTGAGAGAGGAACAGGGTTGAAAACCTGTAAGGAACGGTGGGAAGATGCTGTCCAATATCTCTCTGACTGCCTCAGACATGCTACTTCTAACACCAACCAGTTTATGGGCTTGCAGCGCTAATGAAAACCTAAATCACCGGGGATGTATTGGAATCTGATGTAGGAGGCTAAAAAGGGCTCCTTAACCAGTCCCTGAAGCCAGAGGGAGATTGTGACTCACCCCTTTGAAATGTTTCGGCCCTCTGTTATGAAAATAAGGAACGAGATCCTGGAGAAGCCCATATACACAGTGGTGGAGGTGGAGATTAGTCTATATATGGAAATGTCTCTCTCACTTGTCTGTCTTTCTTTTTCCACCAGAGAGACTTCACTGAAAATTAGCTGTAGATGTGAGGGAGGAGGAGGAGGAGTGGAGGGATAGTACTTTCCAGCTCATATGAACTTCTGAGACATTATTAATGACAATATCGTACTTCTCCGTTCATGTAAGTTCAAATGAACTCGGAACTTTCCAGAAGGCGTGTATAGGAAGTCATTTACACACTCACATGAACTGCGTTTCAATTTGACTTTTTTTCATAGCTTACTAATGAGAAGAATGGGAAATTGTATTTAGGGAAGGTATTTGGGGGAAAGTCTACTGTTATTACTAAAGCTATTTTGTGACATTTTGACATGTGGTGTCCTTATAGTTCAGAGAAAAGCAGAAGTGTGGATCGTGAGCTTCTGTGGTCATGAGATAACCCAAGTGTGGGCTGGCTTCCTGTTTAACTATCTGCATTGTTGCATTTTAAAGGAAATCCCCACAATGGCAATACAGAAAACAAAGAATAAGATGCTATTATTTGCTATTATTAAAACCCTCTGGTTGAATGTATCCAGAACTCTACCATTTCAATTTGAATAGTTGAGACGAAGAGGAAGGCCAACTTTTTCTTGTTCCTTTCATTTCCAATAAGCAGTTCTGCCCTTCATTTGTATTAGTAAGAATCCTAATTCACATTCACTGAGCCTAAAAGAACAGTTTGTCTGGGTCACAGTGATTCAAATGTAATAGATATTGATGTTTATTTTGAATAAAGAAAGGATTAAGGCAGATTAACATTTTGTGAAATTTAAAACAACGTCACCATTGCAGCTTATTTACACTCCTTCCATTAAACTACAAATTGATAATGTTCTGAGAGTTCGTGCACAGGATTTCCTTCACATTCAAAGTCAATCGTACGTGAAGAGCTGGTTGTTTTGAAACATGACCTGGTTCTCTTGAAAGAACACACTGGAACATTGCAGTTTCCCACAAGGCAATTCAGCTGACCTCACATTCACTAACTGGCCTCAAATACTCTATCCTGGATCCTGAGATCATTCACAGTCAGCCAAAAGGAACTGACATCAATCACATTCTGAAACGGGTTTAGATCAGAGTACGGCCTTCAATTCCAGCTATTCATACACAGCATCTGTGTTGATTGACAACGGGGATCAAATACTTAACCGAGACTCATTATAAGTCACTTAGGGGGTCAGATGGCTCAATGGTTAAGGCGTTGGCTTCATGAACGGAAGGTTGTGAGATCGAGCCCCGGCTGTGGCTATGTGACTTTGTGTCCTTGGGCAAGGCACTTCACCCTACTTGCCTCAGGGAGAATGTCCCTGTACTTAATGTAAGTCGCTTTGGATAAAAGCGTCTGCTAAATGAATAAATGTAAATGTAACCCTCTTTTTGGTTAGTCACGTCTGGCTGGATGTTTCCCCAACACTGTTTTTATTGCAGTGACCTGCATGTCCAAGGGCTAGGAAAACATGCTGCTTTCAGCCTGACTCCTCCAGTTCTGGCATGGCCAGAGAAAACAGAACCCTGAGGCAGTGATGATGTGGGACTGAGATCTCACACTGAACAGCAGCAGATTGGACCCTGTCCAGAGGGGGTGGAAGGAGAGAGAGAGACAGGCGGAGGGAGACAGAGAGAAACAAATGCACAAATATAAAAAAAGATTGAGTAAAACAGTAAAAAAAGTAAAGTGAGAGAGAGTGAGTGAGAGAGAGAGAGCAGAGAGAGAGAGAGCAGAGAGAGAGAGAGAGAGAGAGAGAGAGAGCAGAGAGCGAGAGAGAGATACAGAGCAGAGAGATAGAGAGAGAGAGAGAGAGAGAGAGAGAGAGAGAGCGAGAGAGAGAGAGAGAGAGAAAGAGAGAGAGCAGCGATAGAGAGCTGATGGTGGAGGTAGAGGGCAGGACAGTGCCAGATAGTGCCCACCATAGCAAATTACTATTAAAGGTCTCCGGGACAAAACATGACTTCATTTGGAGGCAAGGGAAGCGTTATTGTAACAAGGACTCACGCAAGCTCCATAGCCTTAAGAAGCACTTTAGTGTGTGCTGTGGCATCTCAATAAATGGATAAAAGGGAGTCTTGGACAGTGTGTGTGTGCGGGTGTGTGTTGATGTGTGTGGGTGTGTGTGTGTGTGCGTGGGTGTCCGATGCCTGACAGCGTCAATTTCAACATGGCTGGAGAATTTGACGGAGTGCAGAGTGCTTTTCTACCTTCTGGCAGGGGCACATTCTTACCCTGCTAGATCTGCTTAGTGTCCTTCCCCACCTCCCCAGGCGAAAAAGCTCCCATCCAACCAGAATATTCACTCAACAGACATTTTCCTCAGAAGGCCATTTACCTACTGAATGACTTTAGAGCCTTTATCATTGTCCTGCTTTAGAAGGTACCAGCAGTGTAAGGAGAGGGCCAGTTCAGTGGCTGCTCACAGTATACTGCTGTTGACAGATCCAACTCCTTATTGAACACAACTTCTCTCTTTGCAGAAGACAGCAGGTCACCTCAGCCGAGACGCTCAGTGAGGAAGGCAGCCAGCCTCTTACACTTCCACCCTGGTGTCACTGCACTGACCTTAGCCATGCTCTGCTGGCCCAGTCCTCTTTAATCTCTGTGACCCGTTCAGCTCAGCGATCCACTTCTTGAATGATGAATTCGTAATTAGGTCAACGCAGAACAACTCACAGGAACTTTGGGTCTAGTTTCAGGGAGTAACTGTACTGATTTGCGCCGCAAGAATGCTGTTTGTTGATTACAGCTCGGCATTCAACACAGTTATCTTGGAATCGGTACCTCCCTATGTGACTGGACAGTGGACTTTCTGACAGACCTCAGCATGTTAGGCCACACCACAACTGCTACACCACCATCACAGTCAACACTGGCGTACCGCAGGGCTGCTCCCTCTTCACCATGGGAGTAGGACTGACTGGTGATTGGGGATTTTCTGGAAAAAGCCGATATCTTCTCTTTCACACTTTCAAAATAAAAGTTCCAAATGCACATTTTTTTTTACCCTGCGGATTAGGCAATTTTTTTGGGGGGGAAACACATACAGCAACTCCCCCCCCCCCCCCCCCCCCCCCATCACCCCCCCACACACACACACTTCCCACTCTCAATCTGTCTTTCTTTCTCTCTCTCTTTTTGTCGATTGGATGTTTTTGCTTACAGATTATTCAAACGGGGCTAAATCCTGTTCCAGCCCTACACATGAGAGACGCCAAGCAAACTCTCAGTTCATATTCGTTTTCCTGTCCTGGAATATAGTGATTTGTCATCAGATATTGACAAGGTGTTAAGGACAACCCTGTTACAGTAACAGATAATAGCATGCGTTTGAAATGATATCTTTGTAAAATAGAGAAGACTGCCATACCTAAAAGCTCAAGTACCAATAGCAACAAAATAGTTTATTTTATACTTTTTATACTATAAATAAAATGATCTTACCTCTAAACAGCCTTTGCCTCTTCTTCTGTTCTGGCAGTTAAACATCCATGCATCGCATCTCTGTCTAATTCTGACCATGGCTGAAGCATCAGTGCAAAGTGCATCAGTCCGGTTCCCAGTTTTCCAATTAAGCCGCTGTGTTTAGCGCTGCCATTCACAGTCCAACCAGTGAGCAGCACCGCCTCCTAGTCACAGGCCTGTCAGACCTGCTCAGCCTCCAGCGCCCAGTCATATGTGAAGCAGCCCAGAGAGGCAGGCTTCACAGAGGCAGGCAGGGAGGCAGGCAAGCGGGCAGGCAGGGAGGGAAGGAGGCAGGGAGGGAGGGAGGGAGGCAGGAAGGCAAGCAGACAGGCAGGCAGGCAGGCAAGCTGGCAGGCAGGCAGGGAGGGAAGGAGGCAGGGAGGGAGGGAGGCAGGAAGGCAAGCAGACAGGCAGGCAGGCAGGCAAGCGGGCAGGCAGGGAGGGAAGGAGGCAGGGAGGGAGGGAGGGAGGCAGGAAGGCAAGCAGACAGGCAGGCAGGCAGGCAAGCGGGCAGGCAGGGAGGGAAGGAGGCAGGGAGGGAGGGAGGGAGGGAGGCAGGAAGGCAAGCAGACAGGCAGGCAGGCAGGCAGGCAGGCAGCCAGGAAGGCGGGCAGGCAGGCAGGCAGGCAGAGAGCAGATTGGGAAGCATGAAATCTGTGAGGTAGGGCAGGCTGAACTTAAGACAATCAGGAAGACTGGTGGTATCCGACAAATAGACCGACAGACAGGCAGGCAGACAGGCAGCACAGGGAGACAAAGAGGTCATCATCAAAGATTGTCTGCCAGGGTTACAGGTAGGTAGGTAGGTAGGTAGGCTGGTTATCTATGCTGTGCATGCTGGCCTTCATCACATCCCTGACAGCTCTCTGAGTCATGATAGAATGCATGGGTGTGGAGGGGGGGGACCTTGGGGCTGAGGTCAGTGTTGAGTTCATATAATAAACATGATGTTTACAGGCAAAGCGTGTCATCAAATGACAGGGGGAGCCATTTGGGTTTTGAGGTTAGGCGGTTCCACATCTTCCAGGATCAACACTTTAATAACCTCTGCTGGAACAGTCGCGGCTTTGTGACTTAAAGACAATCACTTCCTTTCTTTCGTTCAAATGGCACAGTCACACCAGTCATGCTTGGTCTTGTAGCTGTGTGTCTAGCAGTTTGCACTAGCACCGTAGGGGTACCAGAGGCAAGCTCTTTCTCCGGGGATTGATACCAAAAAAACAAATATTAATTAGAACTATGGCTAAGACCTTTTCTTACTGTGTCTTGTTTAGGTCACCTATAGTTATTCATATGTGCACTGCTTGTAGCAAGTACAGAGTTGTCCATTATTTAATGAGCTATTTCTGCTTGCCAGACATTTTACGGATAATTACCAGCTAATTAGGACATTCTGTTCCAATATATCCTGCCCTGGAAAGTGTTGAATTCAGCAAAGATCCTGGCGGAATTATTCACAGCAAACCTTGTCATAAATACTGGATGTAGGGGTCACATAGGTCATCTGAAAAAAAGTAAACGCTTCGAAACCGATGGACAATTTGAATATTTTATTAATATGTAGAAAATGTATTAAAAAAGGAACTATACAGTACGTTTTCAGTCAAACTAGATCTAATTTGATCGTAATAGTTTTAGATTATCCAACAGTAGCATGGTAGTCAACAGAGGAGCTTTTTCAACAGCCAAATGTCCTTCGCATCTTCATGGTTAGTTTCACTGATGAGGCATCAAACACACTTTACACTGAGGCTAAAGCCAGACATTTTCAAAACGAGATCAAGTGTCCTACCAATACCAATCACATAAATAAATAAATAAACCACAAAACATTTGCCTTTAACTTAAAACATTAAGAAACAATGAACCAAAGAAAACAAGATTAAAGGTTTTCAAATCCAGTGATCCAGTGAGAATTTGCTTCAGTGCATGCAGCGCTTGGATTTGGGTTAAGTGACTTAAAACTGAAGTGTTAGATAAGATGCTACCATCTGCTGTGGAGATGAATTATAAAGTGAGGCCTGCCCTCAACGTTTTCAAAAATAAGGTCTTTAATTGTTCTCCTTCCTAGGGGAAATGTCTAACTTGCCTCGAACGTAAACACATGTTTCTTCAATTCACAGGATCACAAAGACATATTTTAAAATATTTTATATTCCTTCACATTAAGAGGCAGATTATTATATTTCAACGCAAAAATCCGGATCAAAATTAATGTGAGAATGGATCCAAGGTTTGACTGCAGCAGCTTGATGTAAAGACACATTCAGCTTGGACAGATCCACTAATCCACTATCCACAAATATGATGCTCATTGAAACACCATTAAAAATGCTAATAAAAAGTAAATATAATCTCATTCTGATTGACTGGGGACTGAATGAATTTGACAAATTTGAAGCAATAGATCTAAATGATTACAACTGTGTGAAAGTGTTAGCAAACAGCGGATTGAGTCAATGGGCTTTGATCACCTCAGGTTTTCTAAAGTGCCACCTTGCACCTTAAGGTTAAATACATCCTCTTCTTTATCTACAAACCTCCCATCCTTTCATCTCCTGCACCAACATGCACTGAGGCTGATGTTTTTCTACAGTACATAGTTAAATAATCACACACACCCTATTCTAGAATAAAACAAGTTTCGCTCAGGAAGAGATGCATTGTAATTGACTGCTCTGAATTCAAGGGGATTTCAGAGGAGAAATTCAACACTAGAATACAAGAAAATATTCTAATGACATGTTTGTTATTACCATGAAAGTGCTGATGGTATTCTTAGCATGCAAAAGACTCAACTGTGCTGAAAATAAAGCTGTGAACAGAACACCAGGGGGGTACAGGAATCCCAGAAGGATTCTACATTATTAATTAAATCTATCGGGTAAAAAAACAGATTTCTAATAATATTAGTTCTCGTCTATAGGATGGGCAATCACCATAGTCTTCAAGTCTAAAGGACAGTGAAAAGCTAAACAATATACACTTATTATGATACAGTACAGGCCCACCATGTAACTGAATACATTTGATACTTAGCTTCTCAGTCAGATATCCAATTTAGTCAGAAATCCTGTCAAGACTACCAAGAAATAAAAACTTTGAATTGAAAGTGTTTTGGACTGATGGCAGTTGATTGACTTGAATCAAGCGTTGCCTGCTCGTTCCTTACAGTGATGTTAGAAGCACTGTTTGACAGTACTGCAAATAAATATCTTAGCTATGAGGGAGATAATTCCATTGTTAGCGGTTAAGGGTAACGCTTCTTTCTCACGGCTACAATGATAAGGGAACGTGTGCCTTTCAACGACTGAAAAACATGGTTTCATCTATAATAATGACAGAATTTAAAGATAGTCCGCGTTCTCTCTGTTCAATCTTTGGTTTTATGTGATTTTCTGCAGGCGTGTGAAGAGAACAACATGTATGAACTGTTTCTTCATAGGTGCACTATGTTTAAGAAGCAACATGTTTCAACTGATCAACTGATCCAAAAACTACCAATACCAGAGAATGGCCCATTTAATGCCTGTATGATTTAGAATGGTTAGTTGGACGATATCAATAGGTACTGAACAACAATTGTACCATGTTGCTTAATACTGGTGTCATTGCAGGAACCTATTTCTATTATAATCACTTATTATTAACTTTGAGTTTGTCCACTTCTCCATTTGTGGACAGCTCACTTCCATGGCTGTTTACATTGCAGTTTTCTTTTACATTCAAAAATGGACACATCATCTGAGATGAATAAATAAATAAATGGTGATCAGTCCACTATGCTGGTGTGTCACTTGCTGATTGCGGAAGCAGAGTGAATGGACGAACTTGAAACTTCACGTTTGAACTTTTTCAATGTCCACTGAATATTTGAAGGGGTATTTATTAGTCAAACGCAATTAAGGTTCTCAGCTGAATAAATAAAAACTAAGTAACAAGGTTTCAAACTATATTTTGAAGTAGATGAATTTTGCTACAATATCAGTTATAAAAATAGATATCTTGCATGTTGTCAGGGCAAATAGAATGTCGTTTTTTTTTTTTTTTAAGGAAAACAAAACGCTAGCCATGTAGAGGAGCGTTCACAAAAGCTAAACTCTGAGCGCTGTTCGTTAAGTCCCAGGAATTCAAGGCAAACCGCTACAGACAAAAACCTCAAAATCTGCCTCCTTATTAACATTAGCAAATAGAAGCACAGTCGTACAAAATATTTTCAACAAAGGACATAGACTAGCTCATATCGCCACCCCTTAGTGTGAAGGTGGAGTGGAGCTGTATCTATCTAGAGATAGGGTGTATCCCAGGAAAGGGGGAGAGGGTTAGGGGGACTAGGGGGGGTCTCACGCAGGGATGGAGGGTTAGAAGGTCTGGGTGGGGGGGTCTTACGTAGGGACAGAAGGAGGGTTCAGGGGTCTGGGAGGGGTGGGTCTTACAAGGGGAGGGTTGGGGTGTGTGGGATGGAGGTTCTTATGCAGGGACGGATCTCCTCCGCTTTCCGCTAATGCTGCGGTAGTTGAAGGGCCTCATTTTCATCTCCACGAAGGGGATGGAGAACTCATGGCCCTTCCAGTGGTACCAGTTAATACCCTGCAGGGATGGAGAAGGCATGTCAGGACGACAGACAGATGACACTTTGTTAAGGTTCATTTCATTTAGTTGTAACTCGTTTAGCTGAATTAGCTTGTGATTCTTCCTTTTGGCACTTGCTTGGTTTCCCACAATGTAAATTTCATAATCTGACTACCCGCAATCTTCGGATTTATCTCGTTGTTATGATCAGTGACCGATGCTCTTTTGTAAAGCTCTCTCTTGGAGGTCACTTTGGATAAAAGCGTCTGCTGAATGAATACATGTAAATGTTAATTAAACCTATAGAGCTCATATTAGGAGCATTTTGGGGCTTATTCCTAACCAAAGCCCCCATCTGATTATGCGTCCCCTGCTCATGTCTTCAGTTGTTGTTTCTTTCGTAAGAATGAAACGTTTCCCGGGTTTCCGTCTCCGAAAAACAACTTCTCTCTTTGTAGACGTCTTCCTTTCCCCCCCCCCCGCCTGTCTAGTTTCATGCTCATTAGATCTCAGATTCAGATCCAGTGTTTCTGGGTCTGTGTGACCTTCCAATCCCTCTACTGTTGCAGCTTCATCAAAGCCAGTCACCATGTTGTTTGCTTGATATTGATATATATCACAGTTAAACTCAGACTTGGCGTTAACGTTACTCTGCATTTGCCCTCAGCAATTGTCTGGCTTAAGAACTCCATGTGATTTAACAAGCTACGCGAGTATCTCCCTCCTGTACTTGAAAGCAGTATTTAAATCACAGAGTTTTGAAGGATGGTTTAATCCTCACCTGGCTGTGCCTGGACTCTCCGTATTTGCCGTTGAGGTTGGCTCGGTGGCAGTTCTTGTACCACCAGGCTCCCTTGTACGACAGGGCACAGTTGGTGACCGCGATGTCGTTGTCCCTGTCCTTGGTGGAGAAGGGCCGACCCTGGTGGTAGCTCAAAGAATCCCCTGGAGACAGACAATGAAAGTGAATTACGAACAGATCGGGAGCTGGGGAGCGCGGCCCATTTAGTGAAAGACATCGACAGACTGTGAAGAGGGAATGAGGCGGGGAGGCGAGGCAGGGAGGCGAGGCAGGGAGGCGAGACGGGGAAGGGGGCCAAGAATATTTCTCAAGAGAAAATGACACATGAATCATTGGTTTGGGTGAGCGATTGACCTTTAGACTAACAGACTCATTCCTCAATAGATCTTGGCTCACCTGCAGTGCCATTGTATTCCCCTATCCTGAGTTTATACAGGTTCCTGGCATCCCCGATGGCAAACTTGTCATAGTTGGCGTAGACAGACTCCTGGCCATCCCTCATGTCAATCCGCAGCTCATAACGACCCTGGGTGGCAATCTTCTGGATGTTATCCAAACCTGCATAGCAACATATGACCTTCTGTCAAGCACTTTTTCTGCCGTTGATAAGGATGTGGTTTGGACGCTTAGCGTTAGCCACCCAGACTGGACAGCGAGACGATACAGCGGTAGGAAGGCGCGCACCTGAAAAGAGGCGTTACAGGTGATGGACAGGTGCCCCTATCTTCAGAGACAGCAGTTTGTGTATCTCAGCCGAGCCAGCAGAAAGGCTGTGACGATAAGCAAAGAGCCATCTGAACGTGCCTTGCCAAGATAACAGACGCTTTCTCCACCTAGCAAAGAGCTTCTCTTCTTGTTTAACCTCCTGGCTAGAAACCCTAGGATGTTCTAGATGCATCTTGATAACAGACTTGTTTATTTTCTTTTATAGGGCGAAAGGGCTCCTTAAACTTCATCTCTCGTAGATAAGCGTTGGGTTGAGCTAAGGAAAAACTCAGTTCCCTGATGTCAGCCGTAGATACAATCAGCACCCGCTAAGCGCAGGCCCACAGGGTGACAAGGGAAAAGCAATTGGTTTAATAAGATCTTGTTAAACATTGAGTGAACTCGAATTTTGAAGTGCATAATGTGGGATCATCTGCCATTAATCTGATAGCGTATTAGCATTTTCTTGATTAGGAATTGCGGTGGATTAAAAATGGATCCGAAGGTTTTAGTGGCTTGTTACGTCTCGTACATAACCATCTCATGCCCTTTCAATGGCAAAAGCTCTTCTCTATAGATCTTCTGAAATGGGTGTGGATATAAAAAGCAAAACGATAAGGATGGCAGGCTACATCCATTCCTCTATATTAGATCATCAAACTGACGATATATTTGGCCAGGGCCCATTTAGTGGGGGAGACTAATGGATAGCCGTTATAAAAGAAATGCCCATTTTGTTGCCACAACCGATAACATCATCAGCACAATATCCATCCCAGCTCTACAGAGAGCGGATTCGTGTTAAGCGTTCCTGTTTATAGCCTAAATGCCCGTAGCAGTGTGATTAACCAGCTGTTATGTCCTGGACGTAAGCACCCCCTTGATCTCTGACCAGCTGTGACTGGACACAGGAAAACATGGTCGCAAGGTTGAGCGCTGAGCAGCTGAACCGAGCCCAGAGTGACCCCCCCCCCCCCCCCCCCCCCCCCCCCCATCTGTGCTGGTGCAGCCTTGGAGGAAGATGGAGGAAGATCTGGAGGGTCACAGCAGAGAGGACAGCGCCGCCGGGGCTCGTGTCGTCGCCGTGTGGGCGAGTCAGGGGGAGCGGGACGGGGTGGGTAAAGAGGCGCTGACATCCTCGACAGGACAAGACGAGGGAGGGTGATGAGGTCAGCTGGCCAGGGGTGACACCTTGTAGGACAAGGCAGATGGGTGAGGTGTCAGCACGCACACACACACACACACAGGGGGGGACACACACACACACACACACATGGACACACACAGGGACACACGCACGAGGACACACACACACAGGGACACACACACAGGGACACACACACAGGGACACACACACAGGGACACACACAGGGACACACGCACGAGGACACACACACACAGGGACACACACACAGGGACACACGCACGAGGACACACACACACAGGGACACACGCACGGGGACACACACACAGGGACACACACACAGGGACACACACACAGGGACACACACACATGGACACACACAGGGACACACGCACGAGGACACACACACGGGGACACACACACAGGGACACACACACAGAGACACACACACACAGGGACACACACACACAGGGACACACACACACACACACAGGAACACACACACACAGGGACACACACACACACACACAGGGACACACACACACACAGGTACACACACACACAGGAACACACACACACAGGGACACACACACACACAGGTACACACACACACAGGAACACACACACAGACAGGGACACACACACACACAGGGACACACACAGGGACACACACACACAGACACACACACACAGGGACACACACAGGGACACACACACACACACAGGGACACACACACAGGGACACACACACACACACAGGGACACACACACACACAGGTACACACACACACACAGGGACACACACAGCGACACACACACACAGGGACACACACACAGGGACACACACACAGGGACACACACACACACAGGGACACACACACACACACAGGTACACACACAGGTACACACACACACACGAGGACACACATACACATGTGTCTGGAGAGGGGAAGAGCCCTTAAGCTAATTTATTTAGATGGTTTGGTGATAGTACAGAGCAACACTATCAACGTAATTGGAAAGCGTGCGCTAATGCCATTACGGATGAATAATGGAGTAAATAAATACCTTTAGCAAACATTCAGTTAATGTGCTCTACTGGCATGGCACACACTTTCCTTATTTTTGATATCTTTTTTTAATTAAAACGAGCAAGAACTATTTGTTCAAAAGCAGCAAAATATTCAGGTACCGGAATTTGTATGCAATCAATTTCTATCAATGCAGCAAACAATGACGAAATGGACTTGAGAAGTGGCATTGTTCATTCTCACATATTCTAATGAATATAATTAGGCGTTTTATAATGAGATCTTAGGAATTTCGCACTGCGTGAAAGGAAGGTGAAAACTTCTATTGTCTTGCATCCAAATCATGGTGCGGCAGAAAAAGATTACCATGCCATTTCAGCGAGAAGCAGAACGCTTCCATTAATAAATTACAATGCCTGATGAGATCCAAGGCTTAACAAGCAACTGGGAATGAAGAAATGTCTGTGACACTTCTGTGGCTGAGCGGCTAGGGTGTTGGGCTTACATTTATTCATTTAGCAGACGCTTTTATCCAAAGCGACTTACAGTAAGTACAGGGACATTCTCCCTGAGGCAAGTAGGGTGAAGTGCCTTGCCCAAGGACACAACATCATATAGCCACAGCCAGGGCTCGATCTCACAGCCTTCCGATCATGAGGCCAACGCCTTAACCGTTGAGCTATCTGACGACTTGTGATTGGAAGGTTGCAAGTTCGAATCCCGGCTGTGGCAACCTGACGTTGTGCCCTTGGGCAAGGCACTTCACCCTACTTACCTCAAGGGGAATGTCCCCGTATGTGTTGTATAAACTCTGCTCTGGATAAGAGCGTCTGCTAAATGTAAACTTTGCACAGCATCATCCAGGAACTGCTCCTTGGTCTTGAGCTAGCATACGGAACTCTTACAGTACGGAGATATTGTACGATGCGTTGGTCTGCAACTTCCCATGACACTGATTCCAATAACCTGGTTAGAGATAGTCTGAAAATGGAAGTAACAATACCGAGCCAAAACTCGTCCTCCAGGTTCCCAAAGCCAACCCTATAGTCGCTCCACTTCCTGGAGAAATCTGTCAGGCCGTTCTGGCGACGCTGGAAGACCTGGAAAACAAATAAGTGCACACCAGTTAAGACCAAGCAGCCCCCTTTTTAGATAACGGCCATTATCTGAACTGTCTTGTCATGTGGAACATCAGAATCAGAATCAGAATGGGGTTTATTCCCTATGCAAGATTAACAAACATAGAATTCACTGTGGCAGAAATGAGCAAACATAGAACATATATGTGGCACACTAATATAAAAAATGAATACAATGTAAAATACACTACAGATATGATACATTCCTCAGGTTTCTGAGGGGATGCAGGATCGATCCTTCAGAAAACACAGGAATGTGCACTGAACACTCTGGAGACCTAGTTAATGAGCCGTGTGTCGGGGGCTGAACTCACTATCCATCCCCCTTCGTCTGTGGTCATGTCGCAGTAGACCTGGACCCCCTGGTTGGGGTCTCTGTTAATGTAGATGGTGTAAACCCCACTCAGGCTCTCTCCGTTCAGGAGATGCTGGGCGCAGTTCTGCGGCGTGGAGAACAGCCGGCTCCCTGGAGAGGGCAGAACAGAGGCGAGGGAGGGGGGTGAAGAGAGCTGAGAGGGACCGTGGGGCTCCGAGGGAGGGGGGGAGCTTGGCTGGAGAGGCCCACCTGTGGTGAAGGCTGTGGAGACAATGGAGCTGGTGTCCAGACCCCTGGCCGCCTGCAGTCTGACCGTATACTCTGTGGTCTCTGCCAGACCCTCCAGGCGAATCCATGTGTCCTCAGCGTCCAGGATCAACTCCTGCACGCACGCACACACACACACAGACAGACAGACACACAGACAGACAGACACACAGACAGACACACCAACAACAAGACAAAGTGTAACTGTCGCTCGCAGAGTACAAGCAACACCTTCCTGGTATGATTAATTGCATGATATTCTTCTCAGCCAAACCAAACATGACACGCTGCAGATTATGTCATCAATCACAGGATTAGCACTAACGTAAAACTGGCAGATCCATGCTCAAAGTCCGTATTTTGCATCGGACCTTGAAAAACTCTAGTCGTGAGTTTTCGTGGGTGATTAGACAAACAGCTATTGGACAACCCCGGAATGAGAGAGGGGGAAAGGAGAGGAAACATACTGAACAGTAACCCTAAAGAGAACAGGAGGAGAAACCTTGCCGGCAAGATGATAAATGTAGATCTTTGGTCAAATCTATTTGGTCAATCCCTCTCCCTGGTGTTTGACAAATCCACTTTTATCTAGTGGATCTCCAGCTCAGGCCAATAACTTTTGCTTCGTTTTTTCTTCATGATTTTGCTCTTTTTAGCAGACGAGATGAAGAGATCTGTTGGGGTTGCAGACATTGGAGCAGATTGAATCAGTGGTGGCTGAGGGAAATATCAAATATGAAGGACGCAATGAAATATTCAGGGATTTGGGGAAAAGTCGCGTTTTTAAATGCGATATGTCACGTGAATTATGCATCGAAGTATCATATGAATGAAAGTACTGTTGTGACCGGAAACTCAAAGCCACCATTCCTTTTGGTCCAGCTATTGTATCTGTGACAACTGTTCTTCTTAGAATACAAGAGGTCTGCAGGCAAGCAGACATGCACACCATTATGGAAGACATACAGCTAGGAGGCCTTCAAGTGTCTTCGTATAGATGTAAACCCGGAAAATCCATTAGCACAAAGAACATTACAGCGTTGTCTTACAGTTGATTCATTTAGAATTCAATTCATTCATCCAATATGATTATCGCAATCAAGAAATCCTGGTGTATTCATTAGATACCAGCATTATTATTATAGGCAATTTCCCAAAATGGAAAGCCTTCCATTAGTCTACCTTAATGTCATTTTGTCATGAGGATAATCCATGCAAGACATTGACCTCCCTAGTGGTGAGGTAATGCATCGTCTGTGCATGACTGACACCCACTGGAGGAACCACAGCATTAAAGCCATCAGGTCAATAATGATGCGACTCCACAGTGTGTGTGTGTGTGTGTCCTTATGGTGTGTCCTTGTGATATATCAGACACGCATTATCCCAGGTCGTCACAGACAGTATTAAGCACAGTCTGAGGACGGTCCTCGGGGTTGGCAGGCCAAGAACTGGCTAGGAGAGCTTTCTTATGTGGAATATCTGGGGAAATAGATTCTAGTGAGTCATTAATAGGCACATCGCGTCTGTAAAGCCTTGTTAATCCACTTTATTAATACTACCCAGCTACATCAAAGAATTTAATTAAATTGAAGAAGAAAAAATCTAATCAGAGGCAAATTAAAACATCTGAACTGTTCTATTGGCTGGGCTTGGTTACACTGTGGGATATTCATAAAGTGACTGGTTTGGTTCAATAGGTCATTCTGTTGGAGGATATGCTTTACAACCAACCGTGATAGCAACGTGAAAATTAATTTGCCGTTATGACCCAAACAGATATTTATGTGGGAAAATGCATCTAGGTAAGTATTGACATTATTGTACTCTCTGTGAGGTATATTATTATTTCTTGCTTTCCTACAGGTACGCCATTCCACGTTTGAGGTTTGTGTTATTGAATTGTAACTAGTTTAACTGAATGCTTTTGTGGCTCTTCCCTTTGGCACTTGTTTGGTTTCGCACAAGGTAATTTTCATAATCTGACTACCCACAATGTTTGGGGATATCTCGTTGTTATGATCAGTGACCGATGCTCTTTTGTAAAGCTCTCTCCTGGATGTCCCTTTGGATGAAAGGTTTGCTAAATGACTAAATGTAAACCGTAAGTATGAATCCAGAGTAAAACCTGTAATTCTTTTGGGGATTGACAGTATAAAATCTATCAACTGCACAAACGAGACATAAGCAGCGAAGAGCACCAGCCCTACCTTCCTGCTGCCGTCGGCTGCCTTGTACGTCAGCATGTAGTTGTCGATGTCAGAGAGGGGCGGTTGCCAGGAGATCAGGGCGCTGCGGTGGTTCACCTCGCTGGCTGTCAGGTTCTGCGGTGCGTCCATCGCTACGGAGACAGACGACGTGTCAGCGAATTACGAGACGGTCGCTTTCTCTCCGTTACGTCATTCCCTGGAGGAGCAGCCGTGCGGTGCCATCAGCACGGGCGCCACGCCGATCCCGGTTTTCAAACTGCAGCTCAGTCATTGGTTACCTCAAGTTACGTCATGTCGCTGGGGTTCGATCGCTAACAGACGCCCCCTCGCTCATGTGTTCACGGATCGCGGATCTCTCTGACAGCCCTTCTGCTCGGCATGCGATAAGCTGGCGCCGTCTCAAGGCTGTCGTTCATCTCTACCGCTCCCCCGTCACTGTTCCTCAGAGATCTGAGCCAGCTTGCTAATTAGCAGCACATGTCCGGCGCCAATGCTCCCACGCCTCCTAGAAGGAGAGCGATGAGATGCTGGGCACGGCGTCACCCCGGCCCCCTGCTAGCTCGGCCTGGGCGGAGTGACAGCGGGAGAGCGTCCACGTTGACCTGGCTGTCTGCTCATGTCCTCCTGCTGCTCTTATCTGACAGCCTGACAGTCACCCCGGCATCGCGGCACGTCAGACAGGAAGCAGCATGTCTAACCGTCTCCTTTCGCCTCTTCATCGTGATGGACACGGACTCAACAAACACGTGCGTGTGTGTGAGGAAAAGAGATGGCGAGAGAGAGACAGAGAGAGAGCTTGTCTGTACATAATTGTACGTGTGTGAGGAAGAGAGAGAGAGAGAGAGAGAGCTTGTCTGTACAGGATTGTGCATGTGTGTTAGAAAGAGAGAGAGAGAGAGGGAGAGAGAGAGGGAGGGAGGGAGAGAGAGAGAGGGAGAGAGAGAAGGGGAGAGAGAGGGAGAGAGAGACAGAGAGAGCTTGTCTGTACAGGATTGTGCATGTGTGTTAGAAAGAGAGAGAGAGAGAGGGAGAGAGAGAGGGAGGGAGGGAGAGAGAGAGAGGGAGAGAGAGAAGGGGAGAGAGAGGGAGAGAGAGACAGAGAGAGCTTGTCCGTACAGTAGTTCCCATTTCCAGACATCCACAGCGGTCACAAAGCACTTCCTGATCTCTTCCTGTCCTCCTCTCATCCTGTGTCCTTGAGGAGACGATACACTAGACTGGATGATACAATTACACACTTAGACGCTTAAACAATGTTGCTGCAGTACCACACACCTGTGTTGAGAACGTCATACTCTGTCTCTTGATTAGTTCAGATCCAGCGTGGATTCTTAGCCCGACACGATGGATGTAGAATGCTAAGCTAAAGGCAGGGCTGAGCGGGCTAGGGAGTATGGAAAGATTGGCGTCACATACGGATCACCACGGATGCTCATAAGGGCCGAGACGTTTGGCGTCTCCTCAAACATTCATCAAGTTCCCTCATTCCTCAACAGCACGAACGTCAAGCTGACACTTCCTATTAGAGCAGAACCGCCACGGAAAGCAGCGCATTAACAGAGCAGAACCACGGCGACAATTAAATTAGACGAACATCCGGAACAAAAAGGGGTCCTATGAAATGATGAGAACCCAGTCACCCGGATCAGTGATTACACGATGTGGAGAACGTGCGGGTGTTGCTTCGGGTCGAGCTCGATCGCTCGGGAACGGGACACAAAAAACTAGTTTTCGAAAGAAGACAAAGAGATGTATTCTCTGAAGGTCTCAATGGAAAAATTGACAAAACTTCACTGTGATTCAGGCCCACCTCACATACCTTCAACAAGTTTATTGTCAACTAACACTCTATAATCCATGTACTTTTCATGGCCCACACAGACGCAACCTGTTTGAAGTCTGAGACTCATCTCCAAATCGACCCCCAGAAAGAGAGCTTTGTTGCGTCTGCGGAGCTGAACAAAGACAGCACATCCCTTCAGCAGAGCACAAGCCTTCTCACTGCTGCCGCAGTGCGTTGTGGGTACCGGTGCTCCTTGTTATCCTCCCCGGGGGGAGGAGGGTCGAGGGAGGCCCCTGCTGACAGAGGGCTTTGTGCGCTGAACAAGTTCACAACATTCAGATACACAAACTGGTGCAAGGGCCCTTCTCTTTGCTTAGGTGGTTCCAGTGGGACTACAGCAGGAAGAAACAGCCCCGAATCAGCTCCATCACAGATATGTCACTGCACCACCCTTACAACTGGAAGTCCCAGTTTTCCAGCAAAGGAAACACACAACTTGCCATTTGGAAACAGCATTTCATAAGTAGACGATGCCCTACGTGATGGTCAATATGCCCTTGGTTAAGTTAAGGTATTTCTACAGTGTCCTTTTTCTGGGGTCATTTTCTCGTCCAGCCCCTGCGTTCTGGATGGCTGAGTATTGACTAAACGTACGTACGTGTTGCAAAGTTGGCTATGACCGTGCCGCTGGTCAGGGGCCCCTTGGTGGCGTACAGGGCCACGGAGTATGTGGTGCTGGGGTTCAGCTGGCTCAGCTGGTGCTCCTGTTTGGTGCCCTCCACCAGGAAGGTGTCGGCCGTCACTGTGGAGGCAGAAGGGGGAGGCAGAAGGCGGGGAACGTTAGAGGTCTAACAGGGGAGGAAACTAGACCGCATGTTCTCTTTGTGTGTGGATTTTGTGCTCATTCACATGTGAGATGTAAACAATTTTTAAACAATGAAGACGAGTACAAGGTCCATTTCCGTCGGTCCATTTCTAATAGCACGTTCCGCGCACCCGTTTGCATTTGCTTAATTACAAATTAGACGAAGATAAATGGGTTATTTTCCTTCTTTGAAGAGCTAATAGTGGAAAAGCAACATGCTAAGAAGATCCTCGTCACAGGGATTTCATTGGAGGCACGGAAGGCAGGGAGTAAATTAGATGAGACATTTAATGAACACACAGAGGAGTCAATTGGGAATTGGCAAGAGTTTGTCCAAGGCCATAATTTGCAGCGCTATTGACAAAAGTTGCATCGACTGGCAGCGGTGGAGCTGACTCCCAAAGTAACCATCCCTCTCGGTCTCTGAGCGAACCTGGCAGGATGCCACCTATGTTGGGGGCAAATGAGACACGGACATCATGGGTCTCCATGATCTCAACGAACAACGTTCCATTCATATCAGAGGGAGTCATGTGGCGCAGTCTGCTAGGGAGTTGGACTAGCGATCAGAAGGTGCCTGGTTCGAACCCTGGCAGTGTCACCATGACGTTGTATCCTTCCTCTAGGCACTTCACCCTACTGGGGGGGGGGGGGGTACTTGCTGTAAACTGTTCTAGATGAGCGTATCTGACTACATGTAAACGTAACATGGGAAGGTAGGGCCACCAAACAGGAAGGTGTGTCGGCCTTCACCGGTGATGTACCATCGTTCCACTTTGGTTCAACAAAACAGTCGATCCATGACATCCATGATCCCAGATCTACTGCACCCTGAACCTTGAGAATCTAGGAGGACTCACTCTGGGCGTGTGTGAGGGTGAGCACGTAGTTATCAACACTGGACACAGGAGGCTTCCAGCGGAGCAGGGCGGCTCGGGGCATGATGCTGAGAGACGTCAGGTCTGTGGGCATGTCCATGGCTGCGTCCAGGACAGGGAGAGGGAGAAAACAAGGGAGGATTCCAGAGAAAAAGACAGAGAGGGAGAGAGCGAGGGAGATAGAGTGGTTATCAGAAAGGTTAACGTTGGCAGTAGATCATGCTTTGAGTTACAATAACCCTCAGTGTGCCAAAGAAAATCGACGAAAATGTTTATCCAAGGTCGGGTCCTTCCGCTGAACCCGCTGAGACGTTGCGTCGCACGTCGACACGTTTACTCCGATTCACGACGATGACCTTTTCCCGACTCGATCGCAACGCCCGCCTCTGCAGACGACATCAAAGGAAATTCGGGCGGTAGCATTTTCTGCGAGGATCCGTTTTGTTATCAGGCTGTTGAGAGCACTAACGTCGAGTGGGAACGTAATTACACCTTTGCCTTTTTCGTTTCAACCTCAATTTTAATACGAACGGCTTCGAAGGAGAACCAGATATTGCTTCTGCGACCACGGCCCTCCGGGTAGACGATCGATACGCCATAACCTACCGGCTTGACAAGGACTAAAATCCATCCAGTCATCATGTGGTACTGGTGATGTGGTGTCATTCTGCCTCACTGGAGATGAACTTGTCAGATCATTACCAAAATCATTACTTTCATTAATTTCCTAGGATCTAATTAAAATGCATGCTTAAATTAGATTAAGATGACTATAGCGTGACAGGCTGTCGTACCCTCATGGCCAGTGGCTTGTTACCATCTAATGATCGTTTGTTGTAATGAAGGGGGCTGGTGTGACCTGGGAGCACGTTTGGGGCAGGATGCTAACCCTAAAGGAAGAATCCAGTTGACTTTGAACCTAACCCAGCCATTCCCAACCTTTCCCACTTTATGTCAGTGCAATAATCGCTGTGCTAACTAATCCTAGGTTTAACCCTTGTTGGGTCTTGACGGATTCAACAATCTGTCTCCATCTGTCGTGGTTTGGTTCTGGCTCTTGACTATTCATTTATTATCTACTGCTTATTAGCGGTGCCGCTTATTCCCGTTAGGGGTCACGGGTGACTGGAGCCTATCCCAGTTACTTCAGGCCTTAGGCAGGGTACACCCTGGACTGGGGCCAGCTAGTCACAGGGCTATCACACAGACATTTACAGACAACAATTCACTCTCACAGTCATTCACTAGGGGCAATGTCCGGAGTGTCCAATTAACCTACCACGTCTTTGGACGTTGGGAAGAAGCCAGAATACCCGGAGATAACCCACGGTAACACAGGGAGGACATGCAGACTCCACCCAGAGAGAACCCACAGTAACACAGGGAGGACATGCAGACTCCACCCAGAGAGAACCCACAGTAACACAGGGAGGACATGCAGACTCCACCCAGAGAGAACCCACAGTAACACAGGGAGGACATGCAGACTCCACCCAGAGAGAACCCACAGTAACACATGGAGGACATGCAGACTCCACCCAGAGAGAACCCACAGTAACACAGGGAGGACATGCAGACTCCACCCAGAGAGAACCCACAGTAACACAGGGAGGACATGCAGACTCCACCCAGAGAGAACCCACAGTAACACAGGGAGGACATGCAGACTCCACCCAGAGAGAACCCACAGTAACACAGGGAGGACATGCAGACTCCACCCAGAGAGAACCCACAGTAACACATGGAGGACATGCAGACTCCACCCAGAGAGAACCCACAGTAACACAGGGAGGACATGCAGACTCCACCCAGAGAGAACCCACAGTAACACAGGGAGGACATGCAGACTCCACCCAGAGAGAACCCACAGTAACACAGGGAGGACATGCAGACTCCACCCAGAGAGAACCCACAGTAACACAGGGAGGACATGCAGACTCCACCCAGAGAGATCATGGTCGGGTCCAAGATTCAAACTCATGATCTCCTTGTTGGTAGGCGAAAACAGTCACCGTGTATCTCTTAACTAGCTCTTGACTATTTCTGTCAGAAGTCCCATTGTGATCTGTTTCACCTCCAGGTTCAGTGCATCCTGAGCCAGTCCTGGCTCAGTCCTACCCCAGGTCCTGGTCATTAGCTGGGCAGGAGCTGCTCCAGGTTCTGACCCTCTGATTAGTCCTGCTACCTCAGCCAGGTCTGGCCACGGCTCCTGAGTGCTTGAGGACAGAGCTGGGTCTATTTGCTCTCGACACTCTCCAGCCTCCTCATCAGTAACACTGCTATTTCCTCTGTGCCAGGGGCTCTTTCTCCCGCTAACGAGCCCGCAGTATCATGGCAACTCCTTCAGAAACGCGACTCCCTTCGAGAATCATCTCACCTCGGTCTGATCACAGAACGCAATTTACACGCTCCTCTAAGATCCTCATAGTTGACTTCCATCCACTCTCCTTCCTTCTGGTGTCGCCAGAAAACTTTTCATCAAACGCCGTCGACTGTGCAGCCGCCGTTATGAGACTTTCATCTCCGAGCTGGGAAGGTCCGTTCCACGTTTTATCTCTCGCCGAGCGGAATCCGTTTCCACAGTGGAAGAGCTCCTCTTCTGAGGGGGTATGGCCCTGTTTTAATGAGCTCTGCCTTTTGTCCTAAACTGCTCTCCCTCTCTCTATTTCCCCTCAGTTGCTATTATCGCTCTCGCACGCTCGCACCCCCCGCTCTGGGTAACTACCCGATATATCATGGCTGATGTATCAGTGAAACGTCAACCCTAGTTAAAGGATGCAACCTCTTCGCTGAGGAGGTCATCAGTAAAGAAAACACTATGCATAAGGGAGGCTCTTTAAGGATTCATCAACGTGAAACGATGATGACAATAGTAAGTCTACATCGAAAGACACAACATTAGCTGTACATACATGTATAGATATGTCAGCAAATCTGTCCCAGTCAAGTTTGTGTTTATATTCAGCTGGAAGGTTGAAATGTTACTAAACATTTTTGACAGCCCCCATTCTGGTCTTTGGTGAGCGTAGGCCTGCCTCTTGAGATAGTAAACTAACAGCAGCACAGGCAGCGCTTCATTATAAAAGGACTTGTCAGGATATACAGGGAGGCAGCTAGGGAGGTAAAGAAGCCTTCAAGCAAGGGTTCAGACTGCCAGGGAGAAAATTAAACCTGCAGTCTTTTTCTCTATTTCTGTCTCTGTCTCTCTCTCCTCGCTCTCTCTCTTTCTCTCTCGCTCCCTCCCATCCTCTCTCTTTCCCTTTTTCGGTCTCTGTCTCTCTCCCCTCGCTCTCTCTCTTTTTCTCTCGCTCCCTCCCACCCTCTCTCTTTCCCTTTTTCTGTCTCTCTCGCTCTCCCCCTCCCTCCCTCCCTCCCCCCTCTCTCCTCTCATCTCCTCTCCTTGTCTCTGTCTCTCTGTGGAAGGCATCCTCGTCCAGCTGTGTCTCAGGCGTTCACTGCACCAAGCTGGTCTGGGATCATCTGAGAGGATTACGGGGGACGCAGAGGCAGCGCGGTTAGCGGGAGCAGGGGAGGAGGATGAAGGTGTAGAGGGAGGAACATTTACATTAGGTTTATGATCGAACGAGAGGGGAACGGCAACAGCTTGTGTGTGTTTGTGCGCGTCTGTTTGCTTGCTTGTTTGCTTGTGTGCGTACGTCTGCAGACCGATTTGTCCGTAGTTGGCTGAGGATGTGGGACATGCAGTAAGAGGCGCTGGGTGGTAAGACTCTCTGAACCAGAAATAGCCCACTTAGTCCACATGCATTGTACTGAAGGTGCTTAGAACTGAACATTTTGTCCCGGCAAATCTCCAGGGAAAGTTACTGTGTGAAAGAGGTCTATGAATAATAACGTTCCTGAGTGTTCCTGAAAGCCTGTTTTTTTCCAGTGGAAAAAAATATATATAATTAAATTTCAAACATTAAAAAAAGAAGCCTGGCTTGGTTAGTTCGGTTTAAGGTGAACGTGAGGTGCTAGTGTATCTTAAATCACTTTAATCTGTACATACTGTGTATATTCTGAGTATACTATTATATTGTGTTATATTGTGTACTAGTAATAACTGTTTTGCACTTCTGGTTGGATTGCTAACTGTATTTCGTTACCCTGTACTTGTACCTGTGTAATGACATTCAAGTTGAATCTAATCTAATCTAGTGGGTCAGTGTGGTGGGGAGGGGGTTGGCGGACACTGACATGGGTGTGATAGGGGTAGTGGGGTGTGTTACCTGTGAACACGCTGGTAGTGACTACAGTGCTCTCCTGACTCCCCCTCACAGTGTTCAGGTTGATCTGGTACTCTGTAGCTGGGTGGAGGCTGGATAAGGTGTAGTTGGTCAGCTCTGTGTCGATGGCCACGCTGTCCACTCGTCCTGAGAAACACAACAGAGAGAAGAAAAAATGATTATTTTTACAATATCCGAAAAATGCTTTTGGCCCTTTTATTTAAGTGACACATAAATCATTCATATATTGTTGAAAGTACAGCATAAAATGAAGGATGATAAATACATGATTCTAGCAGTATTTCGGTATTTAGAGTTAAGAAACAAGTTGTTTTTACCAGGCAAAGAACTACAAAAAAAAGCATAAAATAAAAACACAACACAAGCCACCAAGCAACTGTCTAGCGAAGCCAAACAACCAGTGGTCTCACTCTCAACAAGCTTCATCCCTGAGCGGTATGAGTGTGTTCTACCTTTGGCTGACTGATAGGACATCTTGTAGTAGTCAAAGGGAGCCAGAGGCTTGATCCAGGAGATGGTGACAGAATCCTCAGTCACATAAGATACCGTCACTTCCTTAGGGGGGTCCATTCCTACAGCCAGGAAAAGGAGCCGGTAAAATAGTCTGTTCAGCTGATGTATACCAGGAAGTAATCAAGCCCAAATCTTGTCTCAAACAGGAAGATACGTCTACAAACTACATCTGTAGTCCCCAGTCTATCAATTCAATACACAAGCTGGGCACCAATGCTAATTTAATACTTACCTGATAAATAACGTTGATATTCAGTGAGTTTGTGTTTTTGTCAAGAATCGAAGTGCTTTCTGTGAGAGAACATGTTTTGCTTTCTGGTTCAGTGCAGTTTTAGCATGCATACAGTGAGCCCATCATAAAAGATGCAGCCTTGCGGTCAGACACCGGGAAGACATTTGCATCGTGATTGAGTCTTGTTACCCCCTGGAGATGATTTCCTGATTTGTTTTGTTGTCCCCCGAGCAGGAAACACCGTGACAGCAAAGGTTACCCAACCAAGCAATGCGAGCAAACAATTAAACGAACTGGGAAGTTTGCACGAAGCTAATAAAAGGAAGACAGGCAAATAATATAATTCATTTTTATTTTTTTTGCTATCATAGCGAATGAAAGCCTTAAAAGCCTGCAAAATTCCCATTTCCATTAGAATAATGGACTTCATTCAGCAGCAATGAGAAGGACATTGCAGTTGGAGAGTGGCTTTAGCCTTATTGAAATTCAGCAAGTATGAGTTATCGCCGTGTAAATAAGTTGTGATTATTCACGCGTGCCTATCTCTAATTATTTTCTGTTTGAGTTATAATTGTTTGGTCGTTTAGGCTGTGCGTTCGTGTGGCTAGAACACTGCGAGCAGAACGTACACACTTTGCTGGCGTGTTCTTGTAGAGAACACTGCCCAGATGGATCCCACTAGCGTGTTCTCCTAGAAGCTACAGGATAAGCAGGTTTGGATATGAATTCGTCTGTCAATAGAATGACAGAACATGGTATCAAGCATCAGTACATACATATTTAACACTCCTCTGAGATTTAACTGTTTTGTATTTTTTTTTTACATTAGGGTTGAGACAAGCCTTCCAGTACCTTCCAAATACTTTATGATTCTGCATGGACTCCAGTACTATTACTATTAAACCCCCCAAAATGTGTCTGCACTCCCCAACATTATTAATATCTCTGTTGTTTAGAGAGCTGTCTTCTTCTCCCAATATGTGTCTGTCCCCCCCCCCAACATTATTAATATCTCTGTTGTTTAGAGAGCTGTCTTCGTCTCCAATATGTGTCTGTCCCCCCCCAACATTATTAATATCTCTGTTGTTTAGAGAGCTGTCTTCGTCTCCAATATGTGTCTGTCCCCCCCAACATTATTAATATCTCTGTTGTTTAGAGAGCTGTCTTCTTCTCCCAATATGTGTCTGTCCCATGCACACTCTTAATAAATCTGTTGTTTAGAGAGCTGTCTTCTTCCCCCAGTATGCATCCACCCCCCCCCCCCCCCCCCCCCCCAATCTGCAGCTGTGAACAGCAGGCGCGCTGCGGTCGCCTCTCTGCCTCTCAGCTGAAGCGGCGACGGCACAGGGTTTCCGACACCTCCACGCAGGAGCCGGGGTAATTAAGACAGGATTACACGCAGAAGCATTAATAAAGGAATGAAAGGTGAGGAGATTTTCCGCAGTGCAGCTGTGAGCGTGAATCCTTGATGAGGACGGCGCAGATGAGGCTGGCCGTGTAAACACGAAGCGGATGAGCGAGCGTGCGGCCTCCGTTCTCCGGTTCCGCAACCAAACTCCCCGAGCGGGTGCCCGTCGGCGTGTTCGTGTGCGCGTCTGAGGCGAAGTTTCAGCGACTACAGACGCTCGGCGCGGTGCGGTGACTTTTGAGGACCGTCCTTCGTTAAAACGCCTGTGGTCTGTGTGTCAGACAGAATCAGGTGACAGTTTGTCCTGTGGTCAAAGCAAACAGCCCAACGGAGGACATTACTCAGCGAGAGTTTGTAAGGCCGGCCATGACATAGTCATTACACTCGAAGACCTTCAGTCTGACTGCTGTTCCGGAATGAACCAACGAGAGGAACACTTAAGTGATCAACAGCAGCCAAGATCAGGGGAGTCAGGAAAGAGCGTCAGGTTTGTAATCAAAAGGTCGCTGGTTCGAACCCCAATTGTGTCAACGTGACGTTGTGTCCTTGGGCAAGGCACTTCACCTTACTTGCCTCAGGGGGGAATGTCCCTGTACTTGTTGTAAGTCACTATGAATAAGAGCGTCTGCTAAATGACTAAAAGTAAGTCTAAGTATCAAATCTGTCTGTCAATCCCCCCGGTAGCTGGGGCCTGTGGTTAGTGCGGAGTGACCAGTGTTAGTGTACCTGTAGTGAGTGAGGCTGTGACGGGTTCGGAGGTCAGGTCTCCCTGGATGGTGATGAGGCTCACGGTGTATTGAGTGGAAGGCAGAAGTCCCTCCACAGACGCCCGGGTCTTCGCCCCATCCAGGGTCACCTTGGAGGTGTCAGTGCCGTCCTGCGAGGAGTACGACAGGATGAAGAGGTCGGCGGGCGGAGCCGGGGCGTTCCATGCCGCCACCGCCGAATCGAAGGTGACCTCGGACAGGTGGAGGTGCGTCACAGGGCGGGACCCTGGGAAGTCAAGGTCAAGGGGGTCAAGGTGGCGGCTGGCGGCGAGGCCGCCTCAGAGGCGAGCCACAGATCAGCGGATGGAGTTAGGCGGAGGAATACAGGATGAAGTATGGAGATGTGTAGATGTTAGCGGTGAGTCCGAGCATTTCTTTTTCTCTCCTCCCGCTCTGTTGCAAATGCTGAGGGGGGTAGGGGGAGTTGGGGGGTGGGGGGAGTGGGGAGGTGGGGGGAGTGGGGGGGTGGGGGGGTGGGGAGTAGGGGTTGGAAACCTCCTCAGGGGCCTACTGAGGAATCTGCATCTTGACGTGCAGACAGAATCCCACCGTGCTGTCTCACAAGCAGATACTTTGGATGAAAGCGTCTGCTAAATGAATAATATACATAAAGCTGGTCAGTGACCGGTGGCCAGTGGTGAGACAGCGTCACCCTCCGCCCCAGAAGAGGAAGGTCAGACAGACAGGAAGTACCAAGCTGAAGGAGGAAGAAGAAGGCGGCTGACGAGGCTCTTGAGATGAGGATCATCGGAAGAGTGCGCTGAGGACAGGCGATTGGGGGAGGGGGGGGGGGTGATGAAAATGGAACGCCGAGGAGAAAGACGCTTCGCTGATGACATCGTGTTCGTGAGAAATACGGCAATGAGCGTTGAGAAAAAGGAGCGTCTGAGAGTATGGAGGGGTGGTGAGTGGCGAGGTGGGAGGTGTTTGATGTAGGCTGTCAGATGCGTTCCATCAGGGGAGCGATGCATGGATGAAACTGAGGTGGATCAAAATGTAAACACTGAGGGATGTTATTCACGGGTAGATGGATGAAAAATGGAGGTTTAACGACAGGTGTCACCAGCTCTCCTCTGTCAGTAAATTATTCTAGTCGTTTAGCTTTCAGCGAGACAGCGGGAGTCTAAATAAATGAGACTTAGTCATTTGTCCCTGACTTACTAATGGTTTTTCTGAACTACATTTTCGAAACAATTAGGCTCTTTCGCTAATTCTGTGCTGCTGAAAGGTTGGCTGGTTTCCCTTGTTTGGCCAGCAGAGCCAGCCAGCTCTCGCTCAGTACCTGTGAAAGCATCGATGGTGGCGGCCGCGCTCTGCTGCCTGCCCCTCTGAGCTGCCACCGTGATCGTGTACTCTATCCCCGGCTCCAGGTCCACCAGGGTGGTGCTGGTCTGGTCCTTGGGGACCGTCACCTCAGTGCTGAGGCCGGAGGAGGAGGTGTAGGTGACCCGGTAGTGGTCGATGGGGCCTGGGACCAGCCCCCACACCAAGGTGATGGTGTTGTCGGTGGAGGCGGTCACTGTGAGGTCCATGGGCACGTCCAGACCTGCAGGAGGGGGGGAGGAGCGGACAAGGTTGGCACTCCATGGTTGGGTTCTCTGTTAACCTGAGTTTGCAGGTGGGTATAAAGGAGAACAGTGAGTTACTCACTGGTTCTGGCGTTCATGGTGGCAGGATTGCTCTGGTTGGTTCCTTTGATGGCAGAGATCCCGATGCCGTATTCTGTACCTGGCAGCAAAGCTGAAGGATGGAGAGAGAGAGACAGACAGACACCAGAGTAAGTGTGTGCAAGAGTGAAAGCGAGAGCGCAAAAGATTCTCCGTCACTGTATAGATCCAAGAACAAATAATGGTTTGGTAGTGAACCGAGACGAGCTGAAAAGCTTCACCCTTAAATCTAATTTCAATGTATTGAACGGGGAACGTAATACAATGCAATTATATCTGTCTCCTTCTTCACAACTGGAAGTGTACTTAAAAAGCACTTTAATATACCTGTACTTATATTTCAAGTATATTAAGTATATTTCAATTTTGCTAGGGAAAGAAGATGAGCGAAACAACACAATACACAGGGCTGATGACTGATTTATACACGGTTCATTACCCCCAAACCATTAGGCACCTTAGGAAGGCTATCTGCTTGACATGAAGAGGAGAATGCTAGAATGTGAGGCGCAGGCAAGCAAATGGATATACTCCAACCACCTTATTAAAAGCTGCAATCATAACACCGCCTCTACCAAACACCACGTTCATCTCGATGTTTCCTTAGCGTTGCCTCTAACCTTTCGAGTGTTAGGAATCGATGCAACAACAGCTCATCCTATCAGGATGGAGAAATGGAGAGAGGAAGGCATTGATCGCTGTCCTCCTGCAGTTTCCCTGCTTGCGATGTTACCCTTTCAGACAACAAGCTTGCAACAACCCACAGGGCAACGAACCCTGCAGTCTAACACACTGTCCGGAGTGCAAGTAGCTAATGTCTGTTTTCTTTGTGGAGTTATGTGGCTGAGCGGTTAGGGAGTCGGGCTAGGAATCAGAAGGGAACCTGGTTTGAAACCCGGCTGTGCCAACATGACGTTGTGTCCTTGGGCAAGGCACTTCACCCTACTTGCCTCAGGGGGGGGAATGTCCCTGTACTTGCTGTGAGTCGCTCTGGATAAGAGCATCTGACTAAGTGTTTGTACCAGAAACCGACAACAATAAAATGGTAGGAAAGGAACGAGAAGCAACTGTTTCCCCTCTGTTTTCCTCATGTTCCTCGCCCCCCTCCTCCTTATTTCTTATTATATTTCCATTCCCCCCCCCCCCCCCCCCCCCCCTGTCTGCACCCCCACTCCTGCTCACCTTTGAGCACAACCGTGGTGGTGAGTCCATCGCTGAGAGGGACCATGACCGTGTCGTACTGGTCCCCTGCCAGGGTGCTGTAGACCACCTGGTAACCCTCCACCTCCGCCTCGCTGTTGTCCCACTCCAGCTCCAGGGTGCTGGACGTCTTCTGCACCAGCCGGGGGTTCTTGGGGGCGTCGATCTCTGAGAAGAACGACAGAACTGACAATGTTGGGGCCACTGAGACCAATCATCAGAAGTCGTACACAGTCCAACATGGTTGCTGTCATCTCCACTAACATCAACGCCGCATGCATCTTAGCCAATGTACCCGGCCCTGTATGCTAGCTGAATTGGCTGTGTGTGTGTGTGTGTGTGTGTGTGTGTTTGGTTAGCATTCTAGCAACTTCACTTAATCAACATCACGATATCTTGCAAAGTCCTGCCGCTTCTGCTAAATGATTAACGATGCGAAAACAAGAACGGGACATGCTCGTCCTATCGCAGCGATGCGAGGCGGCGTGCTTCGGCGGTGGCCTCACCGGTAGTGAACTCCGTGGAGATGGATCCGCTCTCGTCGCCCCTGCGGACGCCGCTGACCTCCACCTCGTAGCGGGCTCCGGGACGGAGCACCTGCAGGGAGTACTGGCTGAGGTTGGGCTGCAGACGGAAGGTGGTCTTGGGGCCGTCCGAGCCCACCAGCCCGTAGCGCAGGATGATCTGGTCGATCTTGGCCTTGGGCGGGATCCACTCCACGAACGCCACGGTGTCTGAGACGTCACGCACCACCAGCTGAGAGGGCCCATCAATCACTGGCGGTAGAGGACAGCCAGGGTGAGATTGGATGCCTGCAGATGACTAACAGTGTCTGCTGAGCTGCATCAAGGAAAGGTCGAAGGTTTTTTTTACGGCGCTGCACGAGCTGCGGGGGTACAGCTGCTATTCCGCCGGCCAGAGCCCAGGAGGTAGGGTGTAGAGTGACCAGCATGACCTGATCACAGATACATCACACTGGACACAAACCAACCGTGTACTGGACGAGATGGAAAGCGTATATTAAATAAAGTGCATGGCGATAAAAACCACTTAGAGCTGATCGTTGACCTTGAGGAAGCCAGACTGGAAAACAACAAGGCCTTATTTGAACGGCTAAACAAAAAGGAAATCGTCCCCCTAATTTAATTGGAGATGGTGGAAGAACCAGCGACTATTAGATTAAGGTGCAAAACACCAACACATTAAGGCGGACGAGAAAATCACGAAGGAGGGAAAAAGCGAAAGATCCACCTTCTGATTCATCGCGTCTTCCTTCTCAGGGAACGGCTGTTCCACACCGCTGACCCCCGCAATGATCATGCGGCTTGGAGAAAATTCGAATTATCGGTCGCCTGTTAATTAACCTATTTCTCACCATGACAACGGCAAACATCTGCTCCTTTAATAGCTCCTGTACAGCAGGCTTCTGCCTTTGATCTTGAGATCCACATTTTACCTGACAACACCTGTCTCCGCTCGGCACTCCTGAGAGGCGCACCTCTGCAAGGCTCAGGCAGATCACCGACTTCACGCAGCGTGTTTTAACGCTCAGGCGCGGAAAGCTCGGTAGGCTCGTCAAATCAACACTGCAGCTCCCCTGCGTTATACTAACAGTGTCTTCGAACGGAACGTTATTTCGGAAACGATCGATGGTCTGTTCAGCCAACGATCAACATTCCCACGATTGTTGCGCGTCAACAGGGACGTTTATCGACGCTTGATCCGCAGGGCGTCATTAAGGTTCCCCACGATGTCTGTTACTTCTGTTAATTACAGAAAGCTGCTTCCAGAGAGTTCTCCTCGCTCTTTTTTGTTTATTTTTACTGTTGCTTTCGCTGTAAATGAAAGGATAAATCTTTGCTCTTCTCAATAATTGAGCGACTTCAAATTTGTTTTCCTTCATCCACGGAGGTGTCCAGCAGCCGTCGAACGGCGGGCGCGTGAAATATTAATGGGATCCCGTGAATTATTAACGGCTATTTAATTACGGCCGACTGTCAGGCCTTCGGTAAAATTAATGGTGTTTTCACTGCGAACACGCTTTCGGAATTGTTATGGAAAAGTTCAATCGAATCTAATCGGAGCGTCTGAAGCCGTCACTCTGTACAAACTCCACAGTGACGTTTACATTAAGCGTGTAATTGCTGGCAGACGAACCCATTTGTCAAGGTGAAATCCCAAATTAGTCCGTGTGTGTGTCTGTTGGGGGGGGGGGGGGGGGGGGTGGTCGTGAGTGAGCGTGCTGGTTGAGTGCTGGTTGAGTTCACGCTAAGCGGCGTTGGCGGCGGCAGGCCGGGCTAGGCTACGTACGTGTGGTGACGGTGGCGGTGACAGGCTGGCTGCGGCCCTGGTCCTTGAGGGCCACCAGGTTGACGGTGTACTCCTCCCCGGGAGTCAGGCCCGTCTGGTGGAAGGAGGTGATGGTGCTGGGGAGCTGGGCCGTCATTCCACCATCGCTGTCCTGGAGTCAAACACAAGCGGAACGTGGCGCAGCGATGCATGTGCTGTTAGATTCAGTCATTTATCAGACGCTCTTATCCAGAGTAAGTACAGGGACGTTCCACCCTGAGGCAAGCAGGGTGAAGTGCCTGGCCCAAGGACACACTGTCATAGGATAGGATAGGATACATTTATCGTCATTATAATTGTAATCGTATAGTCTGTACATAATCATTTATCCAAGCCTCTGCCCCCCCCCCCTCCCTGTGTATCGTTATTGCCCCCACCCTCCTATCCCTGTGTACACTTTCTAATCTTTTACCTCACACCCTTACCCTTGTGTGCTTTGCGAGACTGTGTGCCGTTGATACGAAGGAGTTTCCCTCGGGATAAATAAAGTATTCTGAATCTGAATCATACAGGTACAGGTACAACGAAATTGCAGATACAGAGCCGCAGCAAATTAACGCGCCTCCACTGACATGGTGCATGTTGGCACAGCTGGGGTTCGAACCAGATACCTTCTGATTATTAGCCCTCCCCCTCACCGCTCAGCCACGACTCCCCCTACATCAGCGCCCCTTCACTAAGAAGTACCGTAAACAGCAGCAGTGGCAGAGATTGCCGGAGCGTGACCGGGAGTGTGACTGACACCAAGCTAGACAAGCAGATTAGTGTCCAGTAATTGCTGATGTTCTCCAGCCCGGTGTCACAGACAATGTTAGAGCTGTTCGCCTTTATCGGCTCCTAACTGTCCTGGAGACCGAGACCAACTAAGATTGCATTCTCTCCCACTACTGTGTAACGCCCGCACACGCTAGCGAGCGAGGCACTTCCACGTGATCGGTTGGGACTGACGAGGGTGGAATGAGAAAGTAGCTGAACACAAACAGCAGGGGGGCCCTCCTCCATCCATGCACACCCTCTGGGTGAAATGCTGCTGTCGGCTGGGTCAACACAGATCCCATATTCACCTGCGGCTGGAACATTCACCCATATTCACCTTTGATGTTTCTTCCAGCATCTCATCAATTTCGCTGCAGCACCGGTTGTGCTGACGATCATTCGTTATATATATTCATATAGTAACTATATAGTTATGTATACAGTATATAGTTATATTATCTATATATTGTCACCTGCATCTAAAACAGTGACTACATATGTATGTATTTCACACTATGTTTGATTGCTATAAAGCTTTTGCTGTGTGGTTCGATCAGCATTGTGTTCTGCTCTCTTCTCTCCAGTCAGGAACAGTCCCTGTTTTAGATGCAGGTGACAAGGCCTAAAAGCCTGTCCTTTCTGTGTTGCTCTGTGTGAACTACTTCATCCCCCCAGAGCCACCTTTACCCACTGTTTCATTACGATATTGTCCAAACTCTGGGGGCCTCTGCATAAGATCCACAGGGGGGGCGAGATTTGAGTCTTCTAATGTGATTTCCCAGGTGGCAGAGGGAGAGAGTGTGGCTGTGTGAGCGTGTGTGTGTGTGTGTACGGCCTGTGTTTGGTTTTACTCATCCTTGGGGATCAGTGGACGCTGTGGCAGCCTTGCAGCCAGTGGTGTAGATGGAAGTGCTTTGCGACCCAGAAGCACTCCTGTGCCTCCTTTGTATTCACGGTCAGCTCCCCCCACCAAAGAGCTCTCCCAGTTCGTTTCCATGGCATTTATGCTTCTCTTTCTTTTTTTCCATCTAAAAGCAGGGGCCAGCTTTAAATCTGCCTCTACCCCAGCCGCGCAGAACACCTGAGGGAGAAAGCCAATTACCCAGAGAGGAGCCCAGATTAAAGTACCTGTGTTTAGAGGGGGGATTAACAAAAAAAGATCCTCTAACTTTGAACCTTCAGCCGCCGGCAGACTGGGGGTTTTGAAGAAGGGCTGAAGACTCAGCCATCTAATCATCAATAAGCTTTAGACAATCTCTTGTCTGATTCGGCTACAGCTTTCAGTTGAATGCTGAGTAAAATCCTCAACCATTCTCCGCTTCCTTTCTCTTCTCATGAAGCTCCGTACCAGCTGGAAACCACTGCCAAACCTTCAGGTGAAACGCTGGGGTCTATCTGAGAGGAGAGCGAAAGCAAATATGGAGGTGAGGAATGTTCCAGACCAATCCTTTAAAACGCTTCCCGACGCGGCGGCGAGTCGACCATCAATCGATCCTACGCAAACACAGCCACGCCCCCACACCGCTGCCCCTCCCCCAGAACACGCCCCCACACCGCTGCCCCTCCCCCAGAACACGCCCCCACACCGCTGCCCCTCCCCCAGAACACGCCCCCACACCTCTGCCCCTCCCCCAGGACACGCCCCCACACCGCTGCCCGTCCCCCAGAACACGCCCCCACACCGCTGCCCCCCCCCCCCAGAGGGCTCAGAGCCTTACCTTGGGGATGAAGCTGATCTCCCAGCCGTCGAAGGCGTAGTAGAAGGGCTGCCACAGCACCTCCACAGACGTCTCCGTGACGGACTTGAAGAGTAAACCGTTCGGATTGGACAGATCTAGGAGAGCAGGGGAGATGCATTACGGGCCTCCTCCATCTCGGTGCTAAATAAATCAGGGCCCCCCCGCCCTGCCCCTCCCCCCTCCCCCCTCTGACGGTGGTGGGGAGTTGGGGGATGTGGGGTGAGGCTGAGGTAAGAGCACCTCACACACACACACACACACACACACACAGCCCTCTCTTCCAAACTCTGCGTGTGTCTCTGCCATGCGGGCTACAGTGACAGCATGCTGTGGCTGTCTGTCGGCGGTGAGTTCTAACTGCTCCGAAGGTTCGTTCTTTACATTGGCTTTGTGTGGGCGCACTCATAATTAAATCTTACAGCCTTACATAAGCTTTTAAACTGGATTGTGTTTGAGAAGTAAAGCAGAGTGGAAGGTAATTAGAAGTGCGGGTTAGTTAATCTTCCATTTTATTTTCGTTTCAGGACTTTTCAAATCATCTTTGTACTAGATATATCATTTGGTGGAACTTAGAAGGTGTTTCCAGACAGGACGAGGAAAACCCAGGAAGGGATAAATGAAGATTTACCGCAAAAAGTCCGTTTTCTATTCATAGTTCTGCATTACGCCACGAGCAGTGAATGAAATCACGTCTCAACACAGATTGCCAAGCTGGCATTTTGACTCAGCAGGTGGCAGAGATCTAATCAACATCTGCTGTCATGTGTATCGTGTGTGCAGGAGAAAGACAGATAAAATTAAGTCAATATCGGGGACGAGTTGTTTGTGTGTGCGTGTGCGCGAAAGCGGGATGGAAAATGAAGTGGACCTGCTGTGTGTGTGTGTGTGTTGGTGTGTGTGTGTGTTTGCACCAGCTGTGTCTGCCTGTGTATCCGTACTCACAGGTCGACACCATGGTGTTGGTGGGCACGCTGATGCTGTTGTTGAGCACGGCGTACAGGTTGATGCTGTACTCCATCCCCGGCTCCAGCCCCTGGACGCTGTAGGCTGAGGCGTTCCCTGGCAGGCGGACCTCCACCTGCAGCCCGCCAGCGCTGCTGGGCGTGTAGGTCACCATGTAGTCCGTCAGCATGGCCGACCCCTCCCATTCCAGCTCGATGGTACGTTCCGTCACGCCGCGCACACGCAGGTTGAAGACGGGCGCCACTGCGGGAAAGCGGGCGGTTAGCGGAGGATTCGAGCCTAAAAAACGAACTGCCGAACACCTAGCCATGCTGGAGACCGCTGGAAAATCTCCAAAGAAGGAGATGATGTAAGGCCTGTCTGAATGACAGCAGGCAGTGCGCAGGTAGCTTGTGTTCTACATGAGAGGGGGGGGGGGGGGGGGGGGACATTGATATTCTCAGAGGGTGACGAAGCGCGTGCCAGGGCTGTAAACCTGAGATGCAGTGTTGAATGCAAATGGAGCCTTGCATAAACAGGAGCGGGTAAGTTTACAGCTCCGTCTCACACAGACGGAGAGGGTGGGGGGTGCTGGGGTGCTGGGGTGGACTGTGCGTGCATGTGTGATGGTGTGTGTGTGTGGGGGTGATGTGTGTGGGGTGGGGTGGTAAAGCCAGAAGATAAGGAGTGTTTGGATGGGTCGGTTCTCCTTCTCCCAGTGATAGTACTTCCTGTGAGATGGGAGGGCTCTAAGCTGAGCTGCTAAGTCTTCCCCGGGGAGTTGTTGAGACCTGAGAAAGCGTTTGAGTTACTTCCTCACGTTCTCGACAGATGGAGGCTCTTCTGGTGCCTTCTCAACTGACCTGGAGCTCACAACACTCTCAACAGACTTTCTCTACCTCCCCCTTCTCTGTCTCTCTCTCTTTCTGTCCCCTTCTCTCTCTCTCTCTCTCTCTCTCCATCCTCTCTATCTCTCTGTCTCTCTCTCCCCCTCTCTGTCAACTGTTTTTCTCCCTGCCTCTCTCTCTCCTTCTGTTACCCCCTGCTCTCTCTCAAATTTTCTCTCTCCTGCTGCTTTCTGGCTCTTTTTACATTTCTCTCATCCTCTCTTGGTCTCTCTCCTTCTATTCCTCTCTGTCTCCCCCCCCCTCTCTCTTTCATCAGCACAGGGAATAGATTCACTCTTAAGTATGTAAGCAGATTTGAAGGAGTGAAATAAACTGAGAACATTCTTCAATCAAGCTTTGCTCAACTACAAGTGAAAACTCAACGTCTTAACCACCCATAGCTTTCCCAAGATGCAAAGGATTCCGACGACCTCCTGCAGTCATGAAAGGGAATCAAGTTTGACTGTATTTGTATGTGTATTTCTTTTTTAAATGTATGTATCTGTAAGATCGAGAACCATCATCATCTAAAGTCCTTCATCTTTCGTCCAGGTTTTTAAAAGATATGGATGAGACTGACACTGGTGCACAGCTCTGGATCAACTGCTTCTCACTGTTCCTCTACTAATCTCTCTCTCTGTCTCCCTCTCTGTCTCCCTCTCTGTCTCCCTCTCTGTCTCTCTCTCTGTCTCTCTCTCTGTCTCCCTCTCTGTCTCCCTCTCTGTCTCCCTCTCTCTGTCTCCCTCTCTCTGTCTCCCTCTCTCTGTCTCCCTCTCTCTGTCTCCCTCTCTGTCTCCCTCTCTCTGTCTCCCTCTCTGTCTCCCTCTCTCTGTCTCCCTCTCTGTCTCCCTCTCTGTCTCCCTCTCTGTCTCCCTCTCTCTCTCCCTCTCTCTGTCTCCCTCTCTGTCTCCCTCTCTGTCTCCCTCTCTGTCTCCCTCTCTCTGTCTCCCTCTCTGTCTCCCTCTCTGTCTCCCTCTCTCTGTCTCCCTCTCTGTCTCCCTCTCTCTGTCTCCCTCTCTGTCTCCCTCTCTGTCTCCCTCTCTCTCTCCCTCTCTCTGTCTCCCTCTCTCTGTCTCCCTCTCTGTCTCCCTCTCTGTCTCCCTCTCTGTCTCCCTCTCTCTGTCTCCCTCTCTGTCTCCCTCTCTGTCTCCCTCTCTGTCTCCCTCTCTCTGTCTCCCTCTCTGTCTCCCTCTCTGTCTCCCTCTCTGTCTCCCTCTCTCTGTCTCCCTCTCTGTCTCCCTCTCTGTCTCCCTCTCTGTCTCCCTCTCTGTCTCCCTCTCTGTCTCCCTCTCTCTGTCTCCCTCTCTGTCTCCCTCTCTCTGTCTCCCTCTCTGTCTCCCTCTCTGTCTCCCTCTCTGTCTCCCTCTCTCTGTCTCCCTCTCTGTCTCCCTCTCTGTCTCCCTCTCTGTCTCCCTCTCTGTCTCCCTCTCTGTCTCCCTCTCTGTCTCCCTCTCTCTGTCTCCCTCTCTGTCTCCCTCTCTCTGTCTCTTTCCTTGTCTCTCTCTATATACAAAACTATTCTGGTATGATAATGGAGATTTCTTGTTAAAATGAATGTAATTAGGTTGTAAGTCATCTTGTTTTGACGTTTTTCTGTTAGAATGGGTAACAACTGAAGCGTGATAGGAACGTAGGGTCAGCTGTCAATCGACCTTAGATTACTCTGTCAGGTTGAAACTAGTCCATTCCAGCAACGGTATCTAACAATAACACTTGTAGTTAACCACAGTTAAATGACCTGAAGTAATAACAGTAATGAGAGCGCACGGCAGACAGGCCTATGGAGGGAGACGCATCAAGAGATTGAGCTGTGAGAGGGCAGGAACAGAGGAATAGCGAAGTGCCCTACAGTCTGGGATTGTTTTCGGATCGATTCCAGGCTCCATGTTCTCCTCTGCAAAGCAGCTCAACAGGGCCACAGCGGTGGGTAAGTGCGCTACAAAACACAGGCTGTCACCAAGACGCACAATGTCATGCTTTGGGGAGAGAAGAAAAGAAATCAATGACTATTTTACGCAGCGTGAACAGGTTGGTCGTTCCTGTGGGTTTGCTAGACGCCGCGTAGCGAAGCCGCTTGTTTGCGGGGTGTGCTGGGCGGTCGTGGCTTCGCTGCATGTTGTCATGCTGTAAAGAGCTGTCGCTCAGTGAATAGGGCTGTTAACGAAAGGGACAGGCTGCCTGACACGTAACTTGAAAGTCCTCACAGCTCCCATCGTGCTCCTCGCGAGCTAGGAAGGAGTTGACGTTCTTTATAAAGCTCTCCATCCATTGGCTGGATGCCCAGATGATACTCATTCTTAAGGTCTTTAAAAGACCAATGATTTTGCCCTTTTTGCCCTTGGATGATTTACAGGAATGATTCAATAGCTATAAGTGTTCAGGGGGGGTCAAAGGCCTATTATTGCATTACAGCAAATCACCATCCAGACACTCGGAAACCGAACAGCGAAGTGTTGCTTTCATTTCCTTCTCATTTTCAAATGTCGACTATTTGACTCCCCTCGTCCATTTCACGGATCCGTCAAACTTAGAGTGTCTGAGACGTCACCGCAGCTTAAAGATGGACTCGCCGAGCGCGACTATCGTGTTTATGTCCAATTCTCCCGCCTCCTCAAACATCTCATTTCGGTCCACATCCTTTAATTAGATTTATGACAGGAGAAAATAGGCCGCGGTAATTGAAGGCAAGACATATCCTGAGTTTCCTCATTTTTTCGATAATATGAAACACTTACCCTGGCTGCCACCCCTCAAGTCCTCAATAACGTCCTAATCATTGAATGGCCTCTTCCTGCTCTGCTCTTCCTTGCCCCTCACTTGCGCCTCTGCTATTCTACCCGCTAATTGGGTAGAAATAAGAAATCCTGTGCTGGAACAGATCCTGCTGTAGGGTGATAGGAGGGGCGAGCTCCCCTGGTAATATGATTTGCTCCTTTCCTTTCTTATTTTTCTGATGCCTCCCTCTCTCTTTTGCGACAGCTGTCGACAGCAGCTGGGAGGGTCGGACGTCCGGGGTGAGAGCTAGCTGTGAACCAGAGACATATCGCGGTTCCGAAATTGCCTCAGCCCAGCTAATGCGGCACCTCTTTCCGAACGAATGTGACTTCTGACAAATGAACGGTGTTACACCTTTATGACATCGACCAACATGCGTTGTCTCTGTTGTGCTGGCTCCTCTGGCCTATTGTCAGAGCAAACACTGTGGATTCGGCTGGCATCAAGGGTATTCTTAAGATATAATAATGCTCTGTTCGTTCAAGTTGTTAGCAGCTATTATGTAGGCATAACACAATGTTCCCAGAAGAATCAATTGGGCAAGTAGCCCTAATCACAGCTGTTTATTTTCTTTCTCCTTTTGAAAAGACATCTTGACGAGACTAGACTACTGTTCAGGCAACAAGAAAATCTACCGCTCAAAGTTTGTCACCCATTTTTAAAACCCCCCCCAAAATGTAGGACAAAGTTGTCTAAGAGAAAATGTAAAGTGAATGGATCTGGGCCTCTTCAAATGTCAGACCACCACTCATAATCATAATTCAGCTCCAGGGTGGTTGGACGTAGAAAAAACGACTACTTACTTTTACTAAGGTAAAAAAGTATTTGGTTTGTGAACAAATGTATGTGCTTTTACCCCCGCAACCCTACTTTCACTCTGCAAGCCCTGTACTGCACACATTTACATTTTAAATCCAAATGGACTTGTTTCTAGTACAAACGACCTACCCAGGGACTAGCTTTAAGCAAAAGAGACACACAAGTTAAGTGAAGTGTTCTCACTGCACTGGCCAAATGTACTTGAGTCTGCTTTAAGCATATACTTTAAGCATTAGCAAGGCCATCCCTAATACTTTTGCACTTACGTTCGAGAGCGAATTTCTGCAAGGCCCATTCTGTATGTCACCCCAACCTTCATCCATAACACAGCCACCTCACTTTCCCGCCCTCACTCTTGTCCTCTCATCCCTCTTACCTGAATTGCAGTCGTCTCCAGCGAACCCTTCCTGGCACACGCAGAACCCCTCCTTACACAGCCCCTTCTGGCTGCAGTTGTTGGCGCAGTAGACCAGCGAGCAGTCCTCGCCCATGTAACCCGGGCGACACCGGCACGTTCCGTTCAGGCACTGGCCCTGGTCGGAGCAGTCGTTCAGACAGCGGCCCGTGGTGCAGTCGTCGCCGGAGAAGGACTCCTCGCACACGCACTCCCCGTCGATGCACAGCCCGCGGCCCGAGCAGTCGGCCGGGCAGCGCGGCTCCGAGCAGTTGTCTCCTCCGAAGTCGCGGTCGCACACGCACTCGCCCTCCACGCACACGCCCTGGCCGGAGCAGTCGTCCGGGCAGCGCGGCTCCGAGCAGTTCTTGCCGGACCAACCGTCCTCGCACACGCAGCCGCACTGCTCCATGCTGAAGCTGCCGTGACCGCTGCAGCCCGGCAGGAAGTCCAGCCGACCTGGATCACGGAGCGAGGACAGACAGCAGAGGTCAGACACACTTAAAAACACTTCGACAGTTAGTTAACAGCCTCTTACTCTCCTTCCTCGAGGACCGATTAGATTTCATTTCTTTCCACGCCGCAGTCATCTATCCCATTCAGCAGATCAATAACAACCACTTTACACAGCACAATGCCAATTCATTTACAGAGGTACAAATAACAATTCCACAGCCGGCTGCTGCTGATTAACGCTAACGCGCAAAGACGGTAGCATGGGGACCCAGCACCTTACCCAGAGCTGAGCTATCCCCACAGCAGCTGGAGCCGCACTGGACCCTGAGCAGAGACACCTCTCTCTCCAGCATCTCGATCCTGGAGGCCAGCTGCTGGACGGTGGCGGCGGCAGGGCATCCGCACGCCTGCTTGGGGATGTTGATCCTGTGGGTGAAGGTCACCTGGCTGTCCGCGTCCACCGTCTGCTCCATGTATTCCGCGGGTCCGGTCGGCCGCTCGTACCTGTCGCCCGCACCGCTGGCGTCGACGGAGCCCTCGGCCCCCGAGGACACGGCCCCCATCCCCGGGCTGGGAGCGCTGGACTCCAGGTCCACTGAACACAGAGACTCCAGGGGGACGTTGATGTTGTAGACGTGGTTGAAGATCATGGGCTGCTCTTTCAGGGTCTGGTTCCCAGGGCCGGTCTGGAGGTCCGGGGCCTGTCGTCTGACCCGGGTGGTCCTGACCAGTTTTGACCCGGGTTCGCTGGCTGACGGGACAGCCTGGGTCCCCTGGAAGAGCAGGACCAGAACCAGGGACAGCAACCAGCCTTGGGGCGGGCCAGCTGATGGCCTCTGTACCTCAGCCATGGTCCTCACTAAGACACCGCTGGAGCTGCAGATGAAAGGAGAGCAGTGGAGTGGAGAGAGGACACGTTCAATAAAACAGTCTTTAAGTGAAATGGCTCTCAATTAACAAAATCCATTTGGGTGAAATCAGCTTTGTGTGTCAAGTGTGTGTATGTTCGTCCATACCCAGGCATCTGTGTATGTGTGGGTTTATACATGTATTTGGGTAGCTTATTTATATTCAAATCAAATTATTATGCTGTCAAATAATATGAATTAGTTGAAAGTAAGGACGCCATGCTCCTGAGACTCTAAGCGGACTCAAATCCAAATATTTGATCTTTCCACAGAAGAAGTGATGCTGATAGATCGAGTAAAGAATGCGTTGCTATGGGAATTTAATAGAGCTGTGGCTTTAGAGATTTTTTTACTTCTTCTTAACAATGTAATCCACTTTCCTGTGACTGGCCTTGGGACACGACTAACAACAGAATGGATTCTGTGAAGCAGGCAGGGAGATAGGCGGTAAGATAGGCAGGGAGTCAGAAGGGGACAGACTGACAAGGAGGCAGACAGACAGACCTACGGGAAGGGAGGGAGGCGGGCAGGCAGACAGACAGACAGACAGACAGGGAGCCAGTAAGACATGGAGGGAGACCGGCTATCCTTGAGGCAAAAACGTTCTTATCTAAGGTAATATCTCTCTGTATCTGCTTAAAGAACATTGCAGGCTTTTGAGAACCTCTCAAAACAGTGATCAGAATCCAACAGAGGACCCCGAAACAGCAGAAGAGGGGGTCCCAGTTTGCCAAGGAAAAGACCGAAAAATGGGAAAGAGGAACAGCTTGAATGGTGTCGGAACATAAACCATAGCTGCTGGCGGCTAGGTTGGGTCTCTACAGGAGGTCAACACAGCATGACACAGAGCCCGTGTGCTGTGTACACAATCTTTCATCTCAACAACGCACCCCTTTGTGGAAAATAAGAAATTCTCCTCTGAAAATCCCATCACAGACGCAATATGTTGCCTTGTTCCTTCAGTGTATTCTCTCTTTTTCAGCATCACTCAGGATAAATATTTCATATTCACCGCTGATTCTATCTCCTGGACATGCTGTTCCACGCCACACTTCAACACACACTGCTCATCTTTAATGGTTACTTATGACCATGCTTCCTGCTCAAGGTGAAACCATGCTGCGTGTGTGTATCTGTGTGAGTGTGTGTGTGTGTGTGTGTGTGCTGAACTGAAACAGATATTAAGGTTGAAGACAGTGTATTAGTCACTCTGGGGAATGGAGAGCCTGGTGGGTCATAAGTTAGGATGCGTCGTGCGGTTTACAGTAGGTTTCACACACTCGCTAATATCTTTATGGATGACTTTGGCCTTGAGGATGCCGGTTAAAGGGTGAGCTAATTCAGCCCTTACCTCGAGCCGCTCGGAGAATGCGAAATTATTCTCCTTTCCCTCTTCCCCTCAAGCGAACGCATCCACTCTGGCACGTCGTGAGCCATTTAACCAGCAAATTCCCCAAATAAATGAGAGAGAGCGCGGAGATGAGGAGAGAAATCAAATGGACAAGGCCGACTGCTGCATACTTTCCACAGCCGCTACTTAGTGAAACACGTGGCCCTGCACTGGAAGGACGTTTATCTTGAAGTGACACCCTTAAAAAACCCTGAAACCACCGTCTGACATTCCCTTCTTATAGGGACTTCTGGAAACTGGCCTTGTAAGGTCTTGATGCGCCAAGAGGAGGTTGAACTCGGTCACTAGCCCCATACATTAGCCTCACGTTCATACTCTCTCAAATCATCCTTGTAGTGTGCAGCTCTTGCCAGGAAAGGACAGGTAAGGTGAGATCGCAGCACGAAGCGGCAGGGTTAGGATTGTTGATCGACTAACAACGAGTGTTGCCATGGCACTCTCCACGGCAGCTTTCCCGCCCGTGAAGGATTTTACATTTTAGGAAGAAGTGGTTTGGTTCCTTCGAGTCTTGTTATCTTCCGACGGCCTCAGCCCTTCCCGCCGCGGGCACGCATTCATCCTGACGGTTGTCCTGGCTGAAGTTGGACGGCTTTCCATCAGGAGGTGGCGGGGGGGGGGGGGGGCCCGCAGGTGTACAGGGCTCCATCAGGGTACTTTCCAGAACAAGGCCCCTTCAACACGATCGAGTTCTTCTCCCACTTCCCCACCACTTAATGTGCCGGCTTTCTGCCTTGACATTAATTAGGTTTGACAGCAGGCAAGCAGGCGGGCGGTCCGTCCCTTCTCCTCTCCGCCGCCCCCCTCCCCCACTCTCCTCCCCTGCCCCCGGCCCCCCCCTCTCTCCAGTGCTGTGGCTCCAGGGATGGCCGTGATCGCAGCAGAAGCTTTTTGGGGGGGAATGACTGTGGTTCCCTTCATAGCAGGCAGTTTGTTTTTGCTAGCCATCATCGGCAGTGGAGTGTGGAAGTGTGTGATTAGAATGCATGCTGTTAAAGGTTAGTGCTCTGACAATGATACCAATATATAAACGTATTGTGGGGGGAATAGGACTTTACCTCCTGTAATGAAATGATCAAAAACCCGCTAAGGGGGCAAAGCACTTTCCTTTCACAAGCCATGCAGAAACTGCAGATGAAAATGCCGGAAGATTGGATCAAAATGATAAGGTTGGAAATATGAAGAAATCGGTAAACAGCTCCAAAGTCCCTCTTCAAACTCGAGGAGAGAAATAGTTCTGGGATTACTTTTGACATTCTGTGAACTGAGATTAATGTAGGTGAATATTGTCCGTGAGACCCGGCACAGCAAGCAATTTTAAACGACATCTCAGTTTCAGAGTGCGCCCAGAAAGTCCTGTAGGCAATCAAAAAGGGATGATTTAGAGCTAACCATATTCATTTTTATCTCTTTTTTTTTCAATTGCTTTCTGCCTTTCTTTCTTTCGATACACGATTTTTAATCAGAAACTCTTTCTTTATGACCGAAGCCTGAAAAGATGAGATGAAATATGAAAAAGATTTGCGCTCGGTGCAATTACACCCAGCATCAAATCCAGTATTAATATGAAATAAAGTTCAAACAGACACCCTTATTTAATATCTCCTCGTCCTGAAGGTCCTCAGAGAACCAAACACAGACAGAGTTAACAGAAGTTGGTCTTGTGTACTTATCTGCTATTGACCTCTTCAACAGGGCCAAGGACTCACAATGACATTGTCATTAACGATCAACACCCCCCACACACACACACACACACACACCCATCCAGTAACCCCACTGCACAAACCACTTTTACACTTATCACTGAGAATATGCACTACTGTGTACATACCCCCCCACCTACCCCTGTACTGTATATATATCCATTGTCCTCCATATACTATACTTTTATCTCATACTCGTACTTGCTATAGTTTATTTGCCCCTCTCTGTATAGCTACTGCCCACTTTTTATTTATTTGTTATTATCTTTATCTTATTTAAGTTCCATTTATGTTCATTGTCTGCTCCATCCTGCCACAGTAAATTCCATGTTTGTGTAACTTGCACGGCGAATACAAACTAATTGTGATTGCGACTGACTATGGAGACACTCGTTCCTCCAGCCACAAATCACCGCAGTGCCTGACAGAGAGCGTCAACCCAGGCAATAATGAAAGCACCAATCTCGTCTGGCATTTTCAGCAGTCTTTCCAATAACCAATCTACAGTCCCACTTCAGTCCCCAGCATCTGCTCTCACCTTGATATAAACATATTATTACTTTCAAGCCAGACCCACGCGATATATCCTGTCTGTCAGAACCAATAGCCTTGTTCACCTTCCCCTCCAGAGGGCAGAGATATACTGTACCACGCAGCCCACGCTAGATTGAAGTGTCAAGGAGAGAAGCATCTCTGCTTGGAACCCCATGTAGGCACGGATCGCACACGCATGTCGCGATCAGTCTCGGATCGCTTCTGACACGTAGCGCCAATTAGCATCATCATACGTTTTCAGACAGTGTTCCGCCATGTAGGTCGTTCGATATATATTTAGAAAGGTTGCTTTATTGTTCGCAATCGTTATGCTTTTATAGCTCTTCCCTTGGCACTTATTGGTTCTCACGATGTATGTTTCACGATCTAAACGCCCACTGTGTTCGGGGTCTATCACGTTGCTATGCTCAGTGGCCGATGCTTTTTGTAAAAACTCTCTCTTGTAAGTCTCTTTGGATAAAAGCGTCTGCTAAATGAATAAATGTAAATGTAGAAAGATGCGTTTCGATCTTCATTTAAGACGTTAGCTACTCCGAGGCAGATTGAAATGCGCCTCTTGTTTGACGGTTACAGTATATGTCATTAGCGAGACGTTCTTCTTCAGGGTAACTGCGAACAGGGTGCGGCTTGAACATATGCTTCCCTCCTGAATTAGCTGAGTGAGTTTGATGGAAGGGGATTTCCTGTACCTGCGTGGGGTACACAATAACAGGACCCTTAAGGTGTGCTGTGTCACTACATCTGACCGATATGTCTCTAAGATATGCTCAGTCAGTGCTGGAGGTACCAGGCAGAGTACACATTACACAGGCACCCTCACCCTCAACTCTCTAATTCAATAGTTATATTTGCGCACTGTGCTGCACATTGACGCCTAATCATAGAAACTCATAAAAGGCTTCATAGTCCTTCCCACGGTGGGAATACTTTTTTTAATAAAAGAGCGTTTTTACAGGAATGAAAGACACGAAGGTCATGATCTGGAATAGTATTGCAGTGGTAAAGCTCTGAACGATGCTAACATGACTAACACTATCTGCATGCAGCCTGTCTGCTCTTCTGACAGCTAACGAATTAAATACTTTATCCTCTCTCATAGCATCCAAACAGGAAAAACAAATCGATTTACAACTCCCACTCATTATGAATTAACTTGAACAACTCTGACGCTGGTCCCTAAAGACTGCGTTTCATACTCGGCGGATAAATGTTTTACAGTGTGTCTCTTCAGTCCAGTGTTATAGCCGCGTTTGTATATCAGCGTAATCTGTGCTCGTTTGCTTAGGCTGACGCTGCCAGCTTGCCTCTAAAGATGAGGGTTACACAAGCTATTACACAGCACTTTGTATTATATATGAAGGCAGTATTGAAGCTCTGTCACTCCCGTGTGCTGGGGTCTGATGGTCACAGAATGCTCCAGGACTCTAGGGGGTCACGTCCCTGTGGGTCCTGGGAGGCGATGCTCTGCGGATCGGCTTCCTCTCTTATCAGAGCGGGCTTCGAGGCCTCCAGGTCTCCAGTCACCGCTATCTCTCCGGCTGAGGCGTTTACCTTTGCCCACGTGTGCGGAGACCGTTTCCCCGCCCAGATGAAATAAGTCAGCCCCAGGGGTCGCTCGTCAATGTCAGGATCGCTCAGCGTTTTCTCCAGCCCAGCGGAAGCAGGTTGAAGTTTTGTGCCAATAAACACAGCGGCGTTGTCACTTCACACCCAACACGCTGTGTCAGACAACGAGACTCGGGAGGGAGACAGGGGCTGGTGCCCAAATCACCGGAGCGATTTCATGCCTTCTCCCTCGTCGGTCTTTCTCATGAGGGTCTCGTTCTCTCTCTCCGTCTCTCTCCCTCCTCTCCCTCAGTCTTCCGTTTCCCCTCCCCGACATCTTCATCCTTCGTGTCTGAATTTGTATCCAGCCAGAGTTGCAGTTTGGTGGGGAGGAAGCGATCCTGTTTGCTGATCCTGCTGGCTGCAGCTGCTGCCGCCCTCTCCCCTCTAAGCCAAGCCCTAACCTCTATTTGCACAGGTTAATGTGCTAACACCTCCACACAGACATGGAACCGATCCACGGCTTCTCCACGGAAGCCCCGCCCCACCGTGTCCACCTCGTAAATCTCAGCGCTCCAACAACGTCACGCTTCTGTTTTCATTACTCCTTCGGGCTCCCGCCAAAATTGCCTCGTCTTTCAGGATCGCCGGCCGCTGTTTTGCTCCAGCCCCTGTGACCCCGGAAAGTCCCGGAAAGAATGGAACCCCTCATCCCTCCTCCCAGGATCTGTGAGACACACAACTGGAGATGTTCGTGATCGCCGGTGGCTTGTTAACCACCTTGATTTGTTCACAGCCTGTCCTGTCACGATCACAATGTTTTCCTTAGATGTATAACGTTGATGTGCACAGTGGTTACAGAGCAGTCAGGCGTTGTCGGTCGTTGTCAATCTCCCGTGTTGCTGAGCGAGGCTCTTTCGCACCTTTCCGCGCTCCACGAAGAGGAAGTAACTTCTGTAAGACGACCGCCATCACCTTGTCATTATCTCGGCTTAAATCGGGGGACACATCCCATCGCCGCTGGTAAACATGTCACAGTGTAACATCATATTAGCGTACCATCTGCCTGGAGAAAGAGACGAGATAGAGATCTAGAATTGCTGCTGGTGGCTATCGGAGTGCCGAATGTGAAGCCAGCTGCCTCTGCTGCACCCAGAAGTCTCCTGAGCCGGATGAATCACAGCCAATCGCACTGCTCTACCCTAGTTTAATATAAGGACATGGAGATGGAGAGATGAAAAGAACGGATAAGAGAGAGAGAGAGAGAGAGAGAGAGAGAGGTGCACTTAAAATAGTGTTTAAACGTTGATGGCTTTTCCGGGATTCGTGCAGATGTGACTCAAAAAAAACTTGAAGGGTATATCTGTTCCCGCTGTAGAGTAAAGTACATCACAGGACTGAGCAGGCGTGGATCCATTAGTCTGTCAGCGAAGACGACTCTGCTTTCTGAAATGAAATGCCAAAGCCAGTTCGTTGACCTCTCCGCTAAGTAAAAATATTTTGTATAGGACACAGTTTTTGAGAGCTGTGGACCAACCTATTACAGCAGTCATCCGTAGAAGCTATACATTTATTGCAGCTATGACGCCCTGGGTTTTATTTACCATACTGAATGAATACTTAAAGACACAATTGCAATGGAAAGAGGGACGCAACCAAAGGAGGAGCGGAATTACACCACTAAAAGCACTAAAAGTCTAAAAGCAAAATATCTTAGTTCTAATCGTCTTTTTTGGCGTTGTTCCGTCTTATTTTCTGTAGATGACAGCATGAAAAAGCGTTGAAGGGATAGTTTAGTCTTCAGGTCTGATAAGTGGTGATATACCTCCCTCCCTCTTCCTCTTTTCTCGCTCTATCAGGCAGTGTTGAAACCCATGACCTGCTTT